>LPNX010922793.1:661493-763701 GCA_001517045.1 Pseudotsuga menziesii | reverse complement strand
TCTTCCGTTGTTTACACGCTTCAAATGGAAAATGTATTTACATGAGTTTTATATGTTTATACTGTTTATTTACAATACTATGAACCATGTTTAAATTTTCATGTTATGAATGGGAAATATACCCACGGGGGCGTCACCTAGGGACGAATATGATATCACGTCCGTTCATATTGGGGGGGTTAAAAATCAAAAAAATTACAAGCCAATATATTGGTGGTATATTAGGGGTAAAAAGGGTGTTTTTTTAACTATATAAATATGCAATATGTTTGGGGATATTTTATTCCACAATCTTGCCCCTGCCTCCACCATAATCCTGTGTGCACCCTGCGTATGCTGCATAGGGTTTTCCTATGGTTTTATCCATCACTTTTTCTTGGGTTTTCTCCATCCTGTTTTCTGGATAACGAGGTAATTTTTTCAAATCGTAGTAGTGTTGGTCCTTGGGTTTTCTCCATCATGTTTTTTGGTTGGATAACAAGGGCGTTTTTTCAAATCGGAGTAGTGTTGGTCCTTGGGTTTTCTCCATCGTGTTTTCTGGAAAACGAGGGCATTTTTTCTAGTGCGTAGCAGTGTTGGTCCTTAGGTTTTCACCATCATGTTTTCTAGATAATGAGGGTGTTTTTTCTAGTGCGTAAGAGTGTTGGTCCTCTGGTGCATAGTGTTTTTCACCGTTTTTTTCCACCGTGGTGCATAGCATTGTTGGTCCTCTGGTGCATAGCATTTTTTCACCGTTTTCTGGTCACGGGTTTGTGGTGGGTTTCTCTGGTGCATAGTAGTGTTGGAGGAGGCACGTTGGAGAGCCACTGCATAGCATTCTTGGAGGTAAGGTATACTGTATTTAATCCTCTGATGGATCGAAAGAAAATTTGATCCTAAACATTTTTATTAGTCCCATGGCCTTGTTTTGGTATTCTGACATCAATGTAATGATAATAGGAGTTTCACAACAAGGTTAATAATTTTATACAAATTACATTGTTAACAAATTGTCTAATTGATGAAATTGTTGAAACAGTGTTCAGACAAACAATGAATCCTACCAGTTCTTACATCACAGCCTGAGAAAACAATAGGCTCCAAACCACCATCAAGTTTAGTAAGTGCAACCTGCAATGCAACTTGAATTGGGTGCAATCGCAAAGTGCTGATAAGCCATTCCTCTATAGTCTGGAACACTAGCGGCAAGACCACAATGTAGGGAACATCAAGTTTTGACAAAGATTGCATAGCATAAGGATGGTCCTGTCTATCAGGCCCACCCATGAGTGCAAACCCAGTCAAGGAAACCACAGCATCTATAAGAGACTTTTTTGTAAGTGGGTCATATAAGAAACACTCCATAGGGGTATAAAAATCTAATCCACCTAAAAATATTGGCACAACTTTTGCACCTCTGGCTTCCAATTCCATTACAAAAGCCACATAATGACCATCGTCACCAGTAATAATGTGGCTTCTTTGCAAGGCAATACCAATGACTGGTGCATTTAGGTTTTTAAGTTTCTCATTTTCATCCTTTCTAGTGTCATACCAATTCAAATACTCTTTAACATCGTCATACATGCAAGGAGCCAGAGGGTGCCATATTCCTATGTCCAAAATAGACGAATGGATCAACAAACTCTAATTTTGTCTTCTTAAGAGTAGGCACATAGGATCCAGCAATCATTTTAAATAAGTTCTCAAGATTATTTGGTGATCCACCCAACCAAAACTACAAACTCATGATATAGGCTCTAGCATCCTGAGCCTTGTCAATTGGAAAATACTTGAGGACTTTGGGTAGGGTTCTAACAAGTTTAAGCATGCTTTCCTCGAATCCTGTTGACTTCTTCTTTCTTTTAAACATTTGAAAGAAAGGGATTTTGCATTGGCCCAATTGAGACATACTAAAAGAGCCCAGTTTATTTAGTCTCATTAGCTCTAGCATTGAAGGGAAAACCAAGACAGCATCGAATATTTCCCTCTTGGTCTCCACAGCAGCCTTTACCTTTTGAGCGAGTTCCTCAACAAATATGAGAGATCCAATGAATATATTGGCATCAGACATATCTTTATAGAACATTTTGTAGGTGCTTTGGTCCCTTAGCTCATCTAGAAGGTACCCAACAATCTCAAACGAAACATATTTTCTTTTCTGGTTAAGATTCCAGACTGTTGCACTTACAGAAGCCTGGTATTGAGCTTCAAGGACTACATAGGCTATTTTCACACTGGGAAGACCCTGATTTCTTTCTAGATTTATTTGTCTCACCTCTAGGGTCCCTTGTGTGAATAAACCATTTCCAACAACTGTAGAGGTCACCTGATATGCATTTCAACCCAATTGACAAATATTAAGAATTCTGATATAAAAGGGGAAATATGAGAAATTAGTTTGGAGCTTATATTAGTCTAAGAGCTAGTTGGTCACTGAAGTCTACAATTATTATTTTTTGGGGATTCGTGTAATCGCTTTGGCCTTGTTATACCTCCCATTTACTCCAAATAATCTTGCCTATCTATATTGTAAGCAGCTATAAAACTAGTTCAGAATTCTATTTTATAGAAAATTTGAACCCACAAACTTGCATGAAACAGTAACATTTTATAGTGCCTATAACTATAAAAGGACAAAAGAAAATTGTAGACCTTGAGCACCTTGAATTCCCAATGAAAATACAATTCAAAGTTCATATTACCCCAAGGAAAACTGCCTAGGGACAATTTGCATAACTCAAGCCATAGAGGATGGAAAACATTTAATCCTATATAGCCCTGAACCCACCAGAAATAAATACAAAAGCATTTATGTTTAAAATTATCTAGGCTATCCCATGAAAACCTAAATGAACTAGGAAATTTTATAGCTGATTTATTCAACCATAGAAACGAGGTCCTAAAAACCCAACATCTTTGATCAAATTCCCGATTATATTTGTTTTCAATTTTCATTCTAAGAAGAGGTCCTATAGTACAGGTAGGCCTCAAGGAGGACTAAAGGTGAACACAAACATAAAACATCACAAAAATGAGCTGCTCACATAATGATCTCAACAAACCCAGATGCAAATAAGGCCATTATCAAGCTGTCTTAGCACAAATACTCAATGTTTCCAATTTGTATCTTGCATTTTCTATTAAGGTAGATGATTACTCTTAAAGACCGTTTAGAATTAAATCACCAAAAACCAAGGAATTTGAGGCTAAATAAGATGTCAACTATGGTAGCACTCACTGACCTTTGTTCTTTTTTTTCAAATTTCCATATTGTACCCTGACATATGGATCACTGATTCCTCGCCAGTCTACTGCAATTAGGTCCCTTGCTTCTACAAGAACAAGCACAATCCAGCCACTCCCTGTTTCTATAAGAGAATTATGCATGGCATCACAACATAATCAGATAAATAAAATAATTCTGCCAAGACATTGCAGGAAGAATCAAGTCAAATAAAACAATTATGCATGGAAATCAAATATAAAACAAACTAAACAAAATATTATATTGCTTGCTTGGTAATTTATAAATCAAGTGACAACTAAAAATACATATCAAATAGTGTACCCAATGAGAAAACATATGATAATTATGTTTCAAACTTTCAAGATCATCAGACAAGAAACAGAAGCACGGAATGATACATGTTAGGTCACTTGAATGATAAGCTTTAAGTATACAAAGAGTGATCAAGGGAACAAATGAAAAAAATAACAAAGTTTGATTATAACATTACATATAAACCAAAATGAACTCACCTCAGTGTCTTGCTCTTGCTTTTTCTTCTCAATTTTGAGTCTTACTTCACTTGTTGTAACTTTTTCAAGGGGAATCCAAACATCCTTGGTTTCTCCTTCTTCCAGTCCTTCCAAATTCACACGGGAGCTTCCCATACTCTCATCCCCAATAAAGTCTACATTGTAGCATTTTAATTTCAAATACTGATCACCTTCAATCTCATTAAACTCAAATTCTTCGTCCCATATGGGGCTGATACCTCCTGAAATTGATCTTGTTCTGCGAATGTTCTATGATTATATTAAAAATAAATTAATGCTAACCAACTGCAAAGTATAGCTATAGGAAACATTGTAGATATCCACCAATATGTAGATCAGTCTAATTCTAGAAAATGGTAAATATCTAACTCAGAAATTTGGGAACCCGACCTTCCCATACTGAAGCTTAATGTAAGGATCACTCTTTCAAGATCTATCTTTTCCAGCAAGGTTGTTTCCTTCCACTACGGTTATTTTAAGCTTTCTATTTCATTGAATACACCTGCAATATGTCACAAAGTGTAAACCCGAGCACATCACACCATTTCAAAGTCTAATGATATTCCTCTTTCTCACCTTCTTTTATATCAATGAGTAATTGGTCCCCAAAATCCATGCCCAATATCCAAATCAATTGATCATATTTATAGATCAATTGTAATATCGATTGACTTGGTCCTTTTACTTGGAAAGCTCAAAACCAATCTCATTATGTCGGCTTCCATTACATCAATCTTCTTCTTATTTTGACAATGGGATTTCAATGTTGTTTCAGTTCAAAATTTTATCTTCCTATCTCAAATGGATATACATACTCATACATTTTTCTTATAATCCAAATAACCAATGCTTTGATAATTGAAGAAGAATATCATGTGGACTGACCATGGTGATACCACTTGAACCTTTTCACATGATGAGTAGAGTCATCTTTACGTGAGGTGGAACAATCAAAACTTGTCAATGCCAATATCTCATATCCAATGCTTCTGATAGTTCAAACATACCTCTGCAATTCTGGTAGTTGGAGCATGCATATTTAACATTGGCAAGTTACTAGAGTAGCATATTTTGGTAGTTAGAGTGATACTTGTCCACACTATGTGATTAGAAAAACTTTGAGTTCCTGTAGTTATGTCTTTTTTATTTCAGTATTACCAAATCTTGTTTCCTGTAGTCATTTCATTCTCTTCCAATAATGAATCAATATTCTAATGTTGAAATTATTTAGACAATCATTGCTTCTTGACAATAATACATAAATATTCCAGTTATTGAACTCCTTATTTCCATATAGAATACAATTTATTGCAAGGTCTTATCTTGTCACAGTTGATTGTAAAAACCAAATTTTGACAGTAGTCATATTATCTTCATTAGCACTGCTAATCTTGTACACTTCCTTTTCAACATCCACATCATCAGTTTACTTCTAAACACTGTAATGCTACTTTGCTTGATATTATTGACATAGATCTCTCTTGTTGACATCAATGAAAACTCACCTTCAACACTATATTCATATTTTAATCATCTAATCATAATTTTTCTTTGAGTTTCTTTGTCCAAATTATTATGTCTAGATATTTGCAAATTATATTGAAATATTTCTACACAATCTTCGAGATATTCATTTTTTCGTTGTTACATCATGAATTATCCTTCCAAAGGTATTTAGACTTTCAATAGTATTGGTACTTTTGGTGTAAATCTTGTCTAATTTCTTTCCATGTATGAATGGTTTCAACTACAAGTCCCATGAGCCATCTCAATGTTGTTGCTTGCATTCTTCAATGTGGAAAGAAGCAAATTCAACTTCTGTGCACTAGAAAAAAATCATAACTACGACATAAGACATCAAATTTAGACAAAAATGTGTCAAGCTCCTAAGAAGCCAAACCATGGAGAGTGGACATACATTGAAAGAGGTATGTTCTTCACTAGTTCTTCACCTCTGATATTTCTAATGGAGAACTCAAATTTTAAATTGGACCCTATATCTTTCTCATTATATTCTATAGTTTCTTCTGAGTTTTTTAAAATTTTCCAAATGTGAGGGTCTTCACTAGCTCTTGATCCTTGTGTGGGAGAAGATTCTTATGTCCCTTGGACATGATTATGTATAGCTTCATATTCTAAATCATTGTTCCCAAGATGATCAATAATCAACTCATTTGTCACTATCTCTATGATGGGAGGATCTTCTAGTCTAGGTGATGCAGATGATGATGATGATGAAAAATCACTCAGAGCCTCAAATGGATGAATTTCTTGTTAATGAGTATTTAACTTTCCCCTTCCTAGTCTACCTCTTCCTAGTATTCCTATAGAATTATTAGTAGTGGGGGAACCTCTTCCTTGTTGTCTTGCAAAATTATTATTAGTGGGGGTGAGTCTTCTTGCACCATAAATTTCTTCTATGATTCATGCATTCTAGATGCCTTGGATACAATGACATGAGGAAAGAGAGGTCTGGAGGTAGACATCATTATGCTACACTTGATAAGACACAGAGAAAAGAGAGGTCTGAAGGTAGCCATCATTATAGAAAGTGATGAATTAATATAATATTTACACTTGTCTAATCTTGTTTTCTTTTTCTAAATGTAACTCTGTAGATAGTGACACACCATCCAATTTCATTGCTGCAGTATCATTTATCTTCACCTTAAATTTTGATGAACCTATCACCTTTTAGGATGAAGGTTCAATGCCATATTTTATAGGGGAAACTTGCTCATGCTTGCAAACAGACAACTGCTTAGCTAATTTCCCTTGGATAAACTTCTCTGATCCAGACCACCCATGATCTTTCTTAAGGCCTTTGCTATTTTTCTTTGTTGGGGTCGCACAAGATTTATTCACCCTGATTCCCTTTGACTTGTATTCATATTTCTCAGACTCACCCTTTTGTGAATCATAAGCCTTGATAGGAGGTATACTGATTGAATTGACTTTCCTTGAAGCTAAATTTGAAACATATTGCTTCTTTGGAGAAGGTAGCACTGGTGCAGTCACGCTCTGTAGCTTTTGTTCTTCAATTTTTGGATCAGCCAATGATTCAGTAGAAATTTTAGCATGTGCACTCCAGAAAGCCAAATGAATGCATTAATAGATCTGATAAATGATGTTCTTGCAGCACGCTCACCTTCAGGCTCAAATATCTCAACATAAGTGTCAAAAACACTAAAATATGTTGGAATGATTTAGGACTTTTCCTGTACACTTGAGAATCTAGATTTAGATCATACTGAGTGTGTACACTTGTATTTGATGTTGGAATGATTTAGGCCTTGTCCTGTACACTTGTATTCGATGAGTGTCTCCGATTTGAATGTTGGACACATCAGGCTGACTTTTGTATTTGTAGCAATTTGGAGAATGGTGTAATAGTTTCTATAATATGTACAGATTCATATCCAGTGTCCAAGTTGACATGCATATACTAAATTAGATAGGCTTATTGTTTGAAATTGTTACATGAAAATAAAGAGTGGGTCAACAGGGAAGAAGACAAATTGTTCACTAAGTAAAATTTGCAGTAAGATATTACAAATAGAGAAGTTGTGACCTTTGGCATATTTTTGTCATTGTGAACATCAATATTATTTCTTCGACCTTTGACCGTAGCTATTATAGCTTCTGTACGTTGTTTTATAGGTATATAAAGAAAATTTTGGGTGATTCTTTTTACTTGACTGACGAATGCCAATTCTTAGATGTTTTTCAGTTTCTTTTCTCTATTTGTTGTTTAAGCTTATACATGGACCATGGTTTAGCTCCAAACACTTATCTTGTGCTTATCTTATGATTGGTCAAACTATAATTGTAGGAGCAGTCTTTGTTTTATCAAGCTGTTTATTGCTTATTCAATACAATACTGTTCAAGCATCACAGGGCCAGTCAAAGAGCATGGTTGGCGCAATTTGTCTTATGAGAAAAGGTCTTCTCAAGAAAATTCTCATGGGGGCATTCAATCACATAAAATTTCAAAAGGGGCTTCATCAAATCTTCAAGAGGGGACCTCCTTGGTATGTTTGTGTTTTCTTTCATCTAAACTACATGTTTGCAGTTTACAATTTTTCTCCAGAATTTGTCATTAAAAGACATCAATCTAAAATAATGCAACCGGTTGACTGAGGTGCATGAGGTTGGAAGATGTCTAAGATGTTTCTATATTGAAGAAGTTGCTTCTGTGAACAACAGATTTTGGATTGTTTTGTATGTCTAATTATATTGCCATTAGGAATTGTACATTTCAATAGTTTTATCAATATTATCTTTTGCATAAACTTTTATGCCCATGTTTAATGTTACTGTTGAATCTAGAGGAAGTCCAAAAAATGTAATAAGATAGCCTTTATTTGTAACTAAAAATCATGTAGGTTTTTTCTCACCATGATCAACTTGAGCTTCGTAGTGGAGATTTAATGGTTCATTACAGTGGCTTCATTTTGAAATTATTTCAGTCTTCTTTCGTAATGTTTCTTTTCTCATCAGTCTTAGCCAAGGTCAAGGATATTATAGACTTTATCATAGTAGGTAAATATTTTTGTGTTTGAGGCATACATGAACACCTGCAAATGCTTGTAAGATGGCATAAAATATAATTAAATTAACATAGTAATAGAAATAGTGAAATATAATGATAAGGAATGAAGGTGATAATTCTTGTAGTAATTAGCTATACAATTCTTTGTGGCAAGAAAATTTGTAATGAATAGGATGTTTTGCTTCTAAATTTTTGAAAGTGATTATGAATTTCAGAACATGCAAACACCCATGCCTGCAAGAAAGTCCAGGATGATAAGAAAAGACACAATTGGAGAAGTGGTAGATAGGGGCAAATCGGAAGTTCGCAATCATCAAGGTTTGCTATAATGAAACATGGTTTTATTAAAATTCCCTTGTTTTCCTTCCCACTTGTTAACATTTGGATCATGGGTTGCAATGTTATATTTGCAAATGGCACTATTGCAGGCTTTTGTGAAATGTTGGATGATTATCTTGAGAGAGCAAAAATTCCTGGAGAAGATGAAGGTGAAGAGGAGGGTTGGCATGACTTCCTCTTTTTGAAATAAAACTTCTTGCAAATGAAATCATGTTTGCACATTCAAGGAATACTTTACATCTGGCCCCAGTGGACACTATTGTAAGACTGTTAAGTTTACTTGATTGACATATACGGTGTGGGCATGACATGACAGTGGATGAAGAAGATGATGTGAGTCTAGATAATAATATGTTCAGTTGAATTTTATTTTCAAATTAACAGCATGGATCACAGTGTGTGTTGGCTGGGGGTCCTCTTAAAAACTTTATTTATGTTCTTCAAGAAAGTCCTTATATCCTGCAAATGTTATGTTCTTCATTTTAGGCATTGTTAGCTAAGCACATTGTTTGACATCTGTTACACAAACTAGATTACCAAGGAGCTCAGGCATGGTAGTACTGGGTGATAGAAATCAGAATTCTAGGTAATCATTAGGATTTAGGGTCACTAGAATCAAAACTACAAGGTTTCAGGTGACAGGGTAGGCCGTTCTTTAGGCTGTTCCACAATGTCTGAGGTATGTAATCTCCGTACTCTATTGAATAAAGAAGTGAATTAAAGTTTAGGCTTGGATTGTTGAGAATCCATTTTTTTATGAATGTCACTGTAATACTATTTCATGTGGATGGTCACACAACTAATATAAGACTTACACTTGTCTAAGCTTGTTTGATTTTCCTAAATGCAACTTTGTAGATAGTGACACACCATTCAATTTCATTACTGTAGTACTGTTTATCGTCACCTTAAATTTTAATGAACCTGTCACCTTTTTTGGACCTTCCACCTGATACTGTAATGCTGCTAACTTTAGCTGATGATGGAAATGTGACCTCAGAGATGGAGATAAATAGTCAACTTATCCAATGTAATGATATCATTAGGGTTGTTTGAAGTACTAAGTTTATGACAGATGGGATTGTGATAAAAGGTCATAGCCATGTTAATGAGAGCATGATCACAGGTGAGTCCAGGCCTGTTGCAAATAGGTCTAGGGATAATTTCATAGGTGGAACCATGAATGAGAATGGGTTTTTTCTTGTTAAAGTCACGCATATAGGTTCAGAAACTGCATTGTCTCAAATTGTACAGCTTGTAGAGGCCACCTAGATGGCCAGAGCACTTGTACAGAAACTTGTTGACCGAATTTCCAGGATCTTTGTTCCCTTGGTAAGTAAATTATAATGAAAAGCAATTCAAATTATGCCAAGAAAAATTAACGTTTGATAAGGGAAAATTAGATTTCCGATGATAAAAATGGCGTTCAGGTTGTTGCAGCTGCTAGTATAACGTGGCTTGGTTGGTTCATTTCTGGGGAAGTTGGGATCTTTCCTGAAACATGGATCCCAACATCAATGGATGGATTTGACTTGATGTTGTAGTTTGAAATATC
This sequence comes from Pseudotsuga menziesii, assembly GCA_001517045.1. Taxonomy (NCBI): domain Eukaryota; kingdom Viridiplantae; phylum Streptophyta; class Pinopsida; order Pinales; family Pinaceae; genus Pseudotsuga; species Pseudotsuga menziesii. The sequence continues at coordinate 753,493 of LPNX010922793.1, read as the reverse complement.
AGTGCTTGTCATTGCTTGTCCCTGTGCTTTGGGACTTGCAACTCCAACTGCAGTAATGGTTGCCACAGGGAAAGGTGCTTCCCAGGGTGTGTTGATCAAGGGTGGTAATGCTTTAGAAATTTTTCATAAGGTATTTGTTTTCACCTGATAAGAGAACATTATATTACTTGTTCGTTTGGATCATTAAGGCAGTTGTCCATCACAAAGGATCAAAGTCCACCTTTTGTTCTCCTTCAAAGTCCATTTTTCTTATCATAAAAGGTTGTGAATATTTGGCCCTTGAATAGAAATGTTGTAGCAAATTTTTAGTTGGAAATAGAGGAAACAATATGTGATATGATTTTGTTTGATGGATTGATTAGCATCCATTATTTTTGGAATAAAAGTATTGTTACTGATCTTGTAGTCAACATGTACCTTCCAAATGGTCCATTAGTAATTTTCAAGGATGTTCTTGTCGTTCAAAATTGCTACCTTAGAAAGGGGGCACTTCTTATTGATGTTCATAGATATTTTTTTCCAGGGAAAACCCTTGGACTCTTCCCCACATTCTTAGATGGTATCTTTAATAAATCTATTAGTGTAGACTAGTGTAGCAAAATCTTACTTGGCACTAGAAGGAAACAATATGTGAAATGCTTTCGTTTGACTGATTGATTAAACATCCATTGTTTTTGGAAGAAAAGTATTGTTGTTGATCTTGAAATCAACATTTAGCTTCCAAATGGTGCATTAGTAATTTTCAAGGATGTTCTTGTCCTTAAAAAGTGCTATCTTAGAAAGGGGTACTTCTTATTGACATTCAAGAGCATAGATTCTCTTTTCAAGGGAAAACCCTCATGAGGAATCCCAAAGGATGCTTCCCCACATTCTTGGACAGTATCCCTAGTAAATCCATTGCTATAGACTAGTGTTCCTAACCTAATGGGATTCATACCAGGCCCTTGCAAGAACAAAACTAGCCAAATGGCCAACAATTTTGGTGAAAATTGGTTGAGCTAACCCCTTAGGCTTTTAGGAGCAGATATATATGGAAGGATTGTAAACCTTTCTTGTTTATTCTGCTTCTATGTACTTTGTAAAGTTTGGGCTCTAATGTTAAACATGTAAGGAACTCTGGAAGAATACCAGAAGAAACTTTTTCACTTCAAATCCAAAGTGGAATGAAGACACCCTACTTTAACTGCATTCTTAAACTCTTTTTTGATGGCTCCAATTTTTGTGGAGAAAGCTTCATGAGCTTGTTCATTCTGCTTTTCCCCTCGCCCTTAAAATTTGAATCTTAGTGTTCTCCAAAACTATTGATTTTGTGGCCACTGCATATTTTGGAGCAAGCTATTCACAATAGGGGCTACCTACAGTTTTGTGTCAGCATACATCCACTTCCTTTAAGAAGAATGGCCTCCATGTAAATGTCATTACATGATATTTCTGACATCATAACTAACCTGCTAGTACATCCAAAGGTGGAAAATACTACTCCATGTTACATATTGTGACCTTGAATTCAGCAATATGAGAGATTCTAAGAGTTAACTAAACCCTACAGAAGTTTAACTTTAACATGAAATAGTGTATAAACTTATCCAATACTATGTATAACGTTGTCATTTGGAATGTATATTAATGCAGGTTAAGTGCATTGTTTTTGACAAAACTAGTACCCTTACCATCGGAAGACCTATGGTAGTAGGGACCAAGCTCTCTACAAGCATATCTCTGCAAAATTTGTGTGATGTGGCAACTACTATTGAGGTAACGCTTGACTATTCTCAAACTCCAGCTATCTGTGTTCTATGATTTGAGCTTGCTTTCAAAAGATTTTTCTTTTGTCCAGAGGCTTACACATAACATCCAAGTATTTGGATCACTAGACGGTGAAATTCCTTGGAAATCTTGGAGATAATACCTAAAATGCTTTAAGCTGCTAGATATCGCGCTCTATTTCAATTTTCAAGCAATACATTAATGTTATGGTCAAAGAAAAATAGTAAATAGTAAGTTTTTGTTGTATAAGAAGTAAGGAACTCAAAATTTGTACTAACATACTATCATGCAGGCTAATAGTGAACACCCTATGGCAAAGGCCATAGTGGATTATACCCGAAAACTGAGAGGAAAATATGGGTCATTTACTCATAGTCTTCATGGTCCATGCATGTCCACTCGAAGTGCATCATCATAAATGAGGAGTATTATTATTTTCTTCTCTTGTTCTCCTTGTTTCTATCAGTATCAGGTGCTAGGTATTTCAACAAGAGGTGGCTAGTCTCTTGAGATCAAGGAGAGGAGTGCATATCTTTGTATGGGGGGGGGGGTCATAAAGTTCATTTTATTGAACAAAGAGGAGAAAGACCATAGATGGAGTATCCTTAGTTCATTATTAAGGAACCCTACACACTTATGAATAATTATTTTGCATGGTGAGGGAAAAGAATGAATGTCGAGTATCATGTCAATATACTAGGTAGAAATCTAAAGCGGTATAGAAAATGTAAATGAAAAAATTGATACATGCAATATACAGTGAAAATAGGTTTTCTTTAAATTGGGAAGGCATATTGGGAGGGGGTTAAAAAAAATGATATTGGGAGGTATTTTCCAATATTTTTTGAAAATAGGGGTATTGTTTCATATGCCACAAACGAACGTGCTATGGCATGGTTTCACTAAGTGAATACCCCGTGAATATACCAATCTAGGATATAATTTGCCAATGAATCAGCAATTGCATTATCTGCCCTAGGGATATGCCTATAAGTAATAAATTCAAATGAATTTTCCAATAAACGTACCCTCCGATAGAGAAAGAGCAATATAGGGTTTCTAATGGTGTATACCTGGTTTAAATGACAAACCACCAATTGGGAATCCATAAAAACTACCAAGTTATGAATGTCCCATGATGCAGCCTCAATCAAAAGACCTATGACTGATTCATACTCGGTGATGTTGTTGGTAGCAGGACCAATACAAACTACTCCTGAACTCACTAGATCATGTGTAGGGGAATACAGAACCCAAGTAGCTGAAGCAAGGTTTAGGGTATGGCAGGAGGCCCCATCAGCAAAGCAATAAAAATCCATTTGATCTGCATAACCAAAACATGGTATAAACAGACTTGACATAAAACTCAAAACCATATTGAAAATACCAAACACACTGAAAAGTAAAATAATGTACATATATACAAGGTACCATGCATAAATGATCTAGGCATAGTACCTATTCAGGTACAACCCATTGCGAGGTTGCTCAAATGGGATTCCATCATAATCGATGATCTCATAGGCCCCTTTCTCTAAAACTTTGGAAACGATAAAAGGAACACACCACATTGATTCAAAATTCCATTTTCCCCGCTTGTCATGTCTTTGATCGTAAGTCAGGACTAGGTCACCTTCATTAAACACATAAGGTTCAACCGATTTATCATATTGTGCCTTGACACATTTCTTATGTGCCTCATTGAATAAGGAAGCATCTCGTCTAGTTTCGTCAAGGTTGGTCAAATATAAAAATATTTCCTCCTCAGTAGAAGTATTAGGGAGACATTCGATGACAAGTTTCAAAGATAGAATCTGACATTGAATAGGTAGGACAGCTTCTGGTCAGTATATTAACTGAAATGGTGTAAAACTAGTCACTATTTTTATTAAAGTTTGGTAAGCCCAAAGAGCAGAGAAAAGTGTCTGGTGCCAGTTGGATTTGTGATCTCCAACCATCCAATGTAGCATAGTTTCTAAAACTTTGTTAATTCCCTCGACTTGACCATTAGCTTGTGGATAATAAGGTGTTGAGTTTTCATGGAGAAAACCCAGCTTAGCACTTAACTTTGCCATTATCTGATTTCAGAAATGTGATCTGTGGTCAGTGACGATAGACTGAGGAAATCCAAACCTAGCTATTACATGGTTAAACAGGAAAAGGGCAGAAGTCTTACCATCCTCTGCCTATGTAGGCATAGCCTCAGCCCATTTAGTAAAATAATCCACAGCTACAATGATGTAAACATGCCCCCTAGCTGAGGTAGGCTTACAATGCATGAAATTGATCCCCCATTTGGCGAAAGGGATAACGGCAATGACGGGGTGTAACGGAGCAGGGTGGGTGCACTTTTTTAGATAAAAGTGTTGGTAGGGTGGGCATTTCTTAATAGCCTCATGGAAATATTTCAAGATAAAGGGACAGAAATAGGCAGTGCAAAGGATTTTCTGACCTGTAGCCATCCCAGAAAGATGACCGCCACATGCTCCAAAATGACAGCTATTAAGAACTTGTTTAGCCTCATTATGGGTGAGGCATCATCGGATAATGGTATCAATACCATGTCTATACAATGTATCATTGAGGATAAGATAGTACTTTTCATGGTGAATAATGTGACGATGATCATCACGAGATGTAGCAGTCTGGAAATGTTGTGTCTGGAGGTATATGATCAAATCTCCATACCACGGGTCAGTTGTGCTTATCAGGAACTGAAATTCATCTGGGAATGAATCACTGGGCTCAGGATCTATTAAAGCATGGGGAATATCACACATCAGTTCCACAAAAACCAATGACTTCTTGGAAGTAGCTTTGGCAAACTCAAGGTCAAACTCTTGTAGGATAACAATCCATCGGGAGTACTTTCCCCCTAGGACCTGACGAGTCAAGATATAGTACATAGGGTTTTGGTCTGTAAGTACATTAGTAGTGCGAAGCAAGATGTAATGATAAAAATTTTGAACATCAATGACCGTAGCCAATGCTAGCTTCTCCACATGCGAGTATCGAGTCTCAGAATCAAGGAGATTCTTACTAGCGTAATAAATCATGTGTTCCAGGCTGTTCAGGTCTTCTTGAGCTAAAACCATTCCAATAGTAGTAGTAGAGGAAGCAACATACAAGAGAAAATCCTTCGAGTAGTCTAGGGGGTGTATCACGGGTGAATGGGTCAGAGCATACTTAATATTATCGAAGGCTCACTGGGCTTTGTCATCTCAGAAGAAAGGGGTATCCTTTTTTAGGAGACACATATACCCATGGGTTTTCTTAGCGAGGTTGCAAACAAAACAATGAAGAAATTTTTCCTTCCCTTGCAAACTTTGGAGTTCAAGTAGGTTGGTAGGGGAAACTAAAGTGAGTATTGCAGCAATCTTTAAGGGATCAATCCGAATACCATCCTTGGAGACCACAAATCCTAAGAGACGTCCCGTCTCAATGCAAAAAACACATTTGTGAGGGTTCAGCTGTATTTTATAATGACAAGAGTCTCAAAAAAAATTCTCTAAGATGTTGAGGATGGTCTTCCCATTGCTGTGAATGCATAGGGAGATCATCAAAGTACAACTACACAATGTTCTTAATGTCATGAAACACATAGGACATGGAACACTAGAATGTGGGTCCAACGTTCTTAAGACCAAAGGGTAACTTCCTGTAGGTGAAGGTTCCCCATGGGCATATAAATGTTGTTTTATGCTGATCGGATGGAAATATCTCAATATGATTGTAGCCGAAAAATCCATCTATAAATGAAAAGATGACACTCCCAGCACAGTTATTGATAATCTGATCAATGTGTGGAGTCAGAAAGTTGTCCTTAGGACAAGCTTTATTAAGGTCCCAGAATCAATGCACACTCGAATAGTTCCCTGCTTTTTATTCACAGGGACAATGTTCGATACCCATTCCGTCAAGGGTATAGGATATATTAATCCTGCCTTCAAAAATTTTTCGACTTCAGCCTTGATAGATGCAGCCTTCCACAGATGAACTTGTCTCAAATTCTGCCTAGCCGGTCTAGCTATAGGATAGATTTTGATCTCATGGACCAAAATAGATGGATCTATCCCAGGAATCTCTTTGTAAGAACAGGCAAAAATGTCTCAAAATTATTTAAAATGTGCTCTGTACTCCTCAGTTTCATCTATTGAACAGTTCTTCCCTATATGAACATGTTCAACAGTTCCAGGCATGACTGATATGTCGAGTGGAGCTGTTTTAGTAATGTTGCATAAATTATCTTCAGATTCATAATCTTGCAACAAGACAGGTGTTTGCGGGGCATCAACAATATCAGTACCCAAGAGAGACACAAAATCATTATCTGTCGAATTGGTATTGGGGAGAGAAAAGGATCCGTGATGGTGATCCTCCCATACTGATTCATCCACGTTCAGAATATCTATGATGGACTCATCACATGGAAAAGTCTGGAAGAGATAATCCGTAACAAGAAGTGAAGGTTCTAACCAATAAGGCAAGTGGTAGGGATCCGAAGCTACCAGATGAAGAGCGTCTGTAGGAACATGAGAAACAGATTGAATGGCATCATAAAATGCTTCATGTGGGATGAGGGAGGATGTCTCAACAACTTGTTTAACCTTAGGGTCATAATTAAATGAAGAGATCATATTGACTGTTGTTGTTTCTGTGCTAGGAGGGGTTGGCAGAAACACGCCCATAAGGGTGGAGTCTTTCAACATCCCTAACCCAATTGACTGGTAAGGAGGAGGGGACTGACCTAGCAAAGGGATGTCATTCGTCATAGGAGTAGTAACATTCGACGTATAGAAATCAAGTTGATCAATTGTTACAATTTTTCCCAAATGCAAAAACTTGAGGGTTCTAAATACCATTGAAGCGAAAGCGGTCATAGCATAAAACTAGTTTCTTCCTAAGAGAAGATTGTAATCCAATGGGGCATCCACTACTTCCACCTAAATGGAAATATTTTTTCTCCCAAGCTCAATTGAAAGGGTTGGTATGATACTGTGGGGCTAGAAACCTCTTCTATCAAAGGATTTTAGCATCGTCAATGATTTTACAAGCTCGAGAGAGCAGATGGATTTCCAACAGGACAAAGACAAAAGAGAGGTTGAATCACCTTCATCTAGAATAATCCTAAATACCTTTTTCCCAACTACTCTAGTTATGACTTGAAAAGCCAGTTGGTGAGGTAATCTAGTTTTTAGGTTTTCTGAATTAAACTGAATCAAATTTGTGTCACTCAGGTCCATGGTTCCCAAAGTGGTTAATAATTTTTTTCATTGCGTAGGACAGCTTTGGAGTACTTCTAAGGTAGACATTACACATGGTGCCTGATATAGAACCTATACGACATTATAGAACTGTGCAGCTCAGGAATTAGGGTTGAAGACAACCTTCCTAAGAGTACTCTTGGGCGGGTGCAAAACCAGGTCGAGATTAGGTTTCTCGATCGTTAGGGGACCATTAGACAAGGATGCGAGAGAACCAGTAGAACGAGCTTTATCTAGAGAAAGTTTCTTGATTTTCTTCTCTTCTGGTTTGTCATATGGCTGACTTCAAATCATTAGATTAACAGTTTTCGATGACATCATTCGAACATCCTCTGTGGAACTAGAATTTCCCTTGTTAGACATGTGGTCAACCAATTGTTGCTGAGAAGGAAAAGGATCAGTGAGAACTACCGATACGGGATTACTCTTTAAAAACTTATTAATCTCATCACGTCGAGGACACTCTTTCATGAAATGATCACCACCACATAATAGGAAAGGGTATTTATCTTTCCTTTTCCCCTTATTGTCATTCTCCGGGGCCGTAGGTTTGGGATTTTCTTGTTGGTTACCGGTTTTCTTATTTTTACCTTTTCCTTTTTTCTTATTACTAGATGACTGCATACTTTGAATAGAATTCACCTCAGTAGAAACCGTAGGATTGGAAGGAGAAGTAGTAGAAGGAGTGGTTTGTTTAGTAGTTTTGGTTGTTGATGGAGGATGGATTGAACTGATAACCCCATCAACTGGAGTTTCTATAGGTGGCTTAGCCAGGTCTGTGTTGGGATGAGGAGCTTGAGGAATAAGGTCATACAAATTTCCAAACTGGGAATAGACCAAGTCTAGATACTGAGCATGACTAATAGCCTGCTCTTCTGTGACAACACCCTCCATAGCCACATCTTGGGAAATGGGTGGAAACAAGGACTTCGTAAACCAAACAGCTAAGAGTTTGTCTGGGACAAGGATAATTTTAGGGGCGAATTTTAGCCCAGTGGGCTATTTTTTCATGTTTTTCTCCCAAAAAAGATTCGCAATATTGCATTTTTTGAAGCCCTGTTTCGCCCAATTTTGATGGGGTAATAAATTTTCACCCTAAAAATAGCCAAATTATTATATAAATGATATAAAATCCTTGGAAATTAAAATATTTTTTGAAAAATATCACCAATCATTTTATAGGTGGCATTTTAAGAATTGGTAATATTCGCCAACATTTATACACTTTTAAAGAAGTATGGTTCCTTAAAATCATCCCTAGTCTGGGATAGTAGCTTTAATGACCCTTCTTTGCCTTCTCCACTCATGAATATGATAAAAAATGTGCATGGAGGTGTTTTGCACAAAGAAGTCAAAAGGTTTGTGCCCATTTCATAACGAATAGGTAGCTGAAAGTGTGTGAGGAAGACAGTTTCCAAAGCACTAAAATCCATAAATGAATGTCCTGGAATTTTAATATACCATTTTGTGGCTGTACCGGTCAAAGTGCGCTGGAAGAGTCTCAATCGAATAGAGTCATCCATCAAGGAGTTTGATGAACACCATAGATGGAAAGTTATTACATGATTCTTGGGATCATATCCCTGCTTGCCATCGAATTTCAGGATATCCGATGGTAACTTGACTGGAATAGGAGGCCATGAAGGATTGTGTTGGATGGGGTCGTTGATCAACTTGGACAAATCGGGTAAGTCTAAAGTTGCTAGGAAAGGTAACTGGCAATTTGGTTCAACGTACTGGTAATATTGATAAGGCATGTAACCACCAGTAGGACCATAAGTAGACTGATACACAAGATGCTGAAAAGGATGATGAGAGGATGAACCTCTGAAAGATGGACCTTTGGGGTTAGGTCCACTAGGGCCGTTAGGAGGATTGGGAGGAGGACTTCAGGACCTTCGGGACCACCAGGGCCACCAGGACCACCGGGACTACCAAGACCACTAATAACACCAGGAGGAAGACCACCAGGACCATCGGGAGGAGGGCCACTAGGACAACCAGAACCACTAGGACCTCCAGGACCACCAGGAGGAGGACCACCATGGCCCCCAATACCACCGGGAGGAGGACCACTAGGACCCTCGGGACCACCAAGAGGAGTTCCACCGTAATGTGTCCCACTAGGAACTCCAGGACTTGCACAGGGAGGGCCTCTGTAAGGTGGCCCTCAGGCGCTTCCAGCTGTATGAATAGGTATTCCTCCCAATGCTGGCATCTAGGACCAGTTGGGTTTCCCTAATGGAGTAAAAGTATTTCCAGGATATGAAACCCCAGTGTAGGACATGCCTATAGGGGTAGGTTGATAATTCATATTTCCAACAGGTACTTGAGTTGCTGGGTAGCCATACCTCAGGAATCTTGACTAACTACAGGTTGTGCCCCAAGGGTTTGACCTGAGCTTAATGGAGGGTTAACTATATTCGTGGGAGGAATGAAAACTGCAGATGTGCCTACATTAGAGGCCTGTCTATTTTAAGTGCCAACTCCATTAGAAGGTAACGTAGGTTGTGCTAGGGGTTTCCCCCCAGAATTATAAGGTATCGATACCACCAGAGTTGAAGGTTTCCCCCCAGATCGAGAAGACTTAGGAGGACTAGAAACAGACGTAACATTTGCAACCGTAGGGTCGGAAGTTTGACCTGGGTGGGGTGGATTCTCAACAAGATCAATAGGTTTCATCATGTCATCAAGTGAACGATATCCAACTAGCCAAGGATCCATATTACAGGGAAGAAGAGCCGAAATAGGTTCTTTATGAGGGATGGGAGTTGCCAAGATAGCATCTAGTCTATGCATTCTCTCTTGAAAATATTATGCACGATGAACAGCTGATTGAATTTGTCTATACTATTCTTCACTTGGTGAAGAATTTTTAGGATAGGGCCTACGTACCCCAAAAGAGGCAATGGCCTATCCCATGGAAGTTCCCCAAAACAGAGCATCTGGACCATAATCTGGACGAACATGACTATCAACACGACCTTCCACAGGACCATGGAAAGAAGTGTCACCAACAGGAGGTTGTTGAGCCAAGGGATTTGTATAAGAAGTGAATTGGTCTCCACTTTATACAACTATATTCTCTTCCAAATGGGAAGTAGTTGCACCTCCTTGGTCAATATCTTCCATTTGACCTTCTCTTGTGATGGGAGGAAAGTTAGGTGGTAAGCCCTGTGTTCTTTTGGACCGTCTCAACTAAAACTCAACCAAATTGCATAGTTCCTAATCTAACCTAGGGTTCAAAGCTAATAAAAATCACACCAAAATTACTTTATCCTACTCAAGCTACAGTCCCAAAAGCAAATTCAAATGATAGGATGAGCTCAAATGGTCAGTCTCTCATCAGGATTGTCAAGTAGGTGCAACTCGCGATATACCACAATGGTACATGTGTAGTAATCTCCCTGAATGTTGTTTTCGGTGTATTGCTCCACACAAGATGGCCAAAGGGATTTTCTCAGATAGATAGGGTATCCTAGTGGGGTCTCCTGATATACTCAAAGTATGTGGGAGGTCAAATCAGTAGTAGTGTTGTCTAATGCACAACTGTTCACAAGGGGCCTTTCGATATACAATCGAGTACGTGAAGTACCTTTTGATATACCTCAAGGGTATGTGAAATGTTGTTCGATATACCGACGGTACATAGAAGAACCACATGAGTCCTGAGATGTAGTGCAGACAAATAACGATAGCTCCCATGCTTAATGAAGCCTGAACACACCTCTAACCTAGCACTCAAATTTATATACAAATTTTAATCCTATAACTACCATTAATTTTAAAGTGGATGGTTAGGTGAATGCATGAGGTTTTGACAGAAAAGTAAACCATGTAGATATGAAATGCAAGTTCATTCACTTTACCATTCAGTATGCCTAATTATGGGAAGGAGAGAGAGTATTTTCTTTTCAATTTGCTTTGAAACCAAAAAATTCCCCAAACCACACTAACACTTCTTTTTCCGAGCATACAATCAAACAACACTTCTACAATCAACTCTTTTGAAATAAAAAAGGTAGGGTAAGATCTCTTTTCAAATGAAAAAGAAAGACAAACAACACTCAAATATGCATATGCAAGCTATACTTTCGACTTTTTCTAAAGCATGGAAAAATCTAACTTAAACTATTGATATTTTATCTTTTGATGAGACAATGATGTAAAAGAGACAAAAGAACAAAGGAGTCCTAAAAATGTGTGCGGATGATTAGATATCTAATGACTTAACCTCAATAAATGATAACTTAGTCAAAACAAATTTTCTTTTTTAAGAATGGAAAGAAGTCTTTCTCAAGCTTAAAGAAAAAATAAAACCAAGCAAGTTGATCTAGGGGAGTATTTCTCTTCAGTGATAATCTATAACAAGCAGAGATATAACCTAACCTAATTCTTCCAAAAACTTCTTTCAAGAAAAACAAACTTACAAGTAGTAATGACCGACTAATCTAACCTAGCTCTTTTGATTTTAACAAACAAGCAATTTCCACATGAAAACTCCAAATTTCAATCACTCAAGCAAATTCACATAAGCTTGGACAAAAGGAAACTGAACACACCAAATTCAAAAATCACAATTTTTTTGCAAAAACTTGAAAAAACCAAAGTCTGGGATAGGTCTACCTGGCACCGCATAGATGAGGTTACTGACAGAGCGGTTTTGAGGCAAAACCGGTTCTCGCTCACCAAATTTAGGCAGTGGCACCACCTATTGCTAACTTGACTCAGGTGGTGGCACCGCTTCTTGCCAAAGGCACATACGCAGTTCTTTGCAAAAACCAAGAATGGATAAGAGAGTGAAATAATTGAGTTAGAAAGGCAAAAAAATTTACAAGTATCGATGAATCAACAACAATACAAAGTGCATAAAGTCAAGGTGACTTAGATATAAAGAGATCTAAAGATTTCAAACCAAAACTTCACTAGGTCAGATGTAGATTTGACTGCAAAGATGGGAGGTTGGAGCTTGGATTCAGACAAGAGTAGTTCAAGAGTTGAGGATGAACAAGACAGATCTATTCCCCAATGGAGTCACCAGTTTTGTTGTTAGGAATATATCACCTTCTGCGGACAGAAGCTATTCCTGTGGTCTGAATGGTTCAGATCCAGAACGAAAGAGTGAAAGACAAGATTGAATACCTTACCTGGATGTTATAGACACTTGGAATCAAACATTGATGAAGACCATGTATACCTATAGAACACATAAAACATACAAATACATCAAAGCTACCATAAAATAATCTACACATTCATATTAGTGACTAAGGAATCCAATAACATATATGTGAGATCAATGCAACAAATATGTGGGAAGGAAATCAACTTTCCATTAGGAAATAAATGAAAGAGCTTACAACCATGTGCCTTACTACTGATGCACTCTTTCACAAGACTAGCACCTTGTCCCTTGATAGCTCCAACTTGCTCCATAATTCCTCTCTGATGGATTAAAGCCAGGGTGTCAATTCAGTAGCATAACTCTACTTTCTTCTCTCTCCCTCAACTATGGGGTATGAGCTTGTATTTATAGGGATCAAATGGATATGGATAGTTGAGAGAATGGTGGGTGAGGTGGCCATAAGATCCTACCAAGAGGGATCTCAACCCTAACCAACCCAAGTGAATAGGGATAAGGTAGGACACGAGGATTTTGTTCTAGAAGCCTCGTGAATCCTTCTTTTTTCCATTTTTACCAAGGGAACCACTTATACCCCTCTATTACAAAGCGATGATGGGTAGGAACCGCTCCAACAACAAATTTTAAAGGCGGTGGCACTACCTGGTTCTCACACAACTAGTGTAGTGCTGAACAAGGTACCACTTATCTGCTTGAGGGTAAGAGCGATGTTGCAAGTTTACATGTTAAAAAATAACCTAGAGGAATATTCTCTTCAAGTTTTGGGATTTGAGGGAAAATTGTCCGAGTTAGGGATCTCATCACATGTTGGTGACAAATTTTGAGTGTAATATTTGTTGAATTAATACTATCTGATCGATAGCAGATAAAATTTTCTCATTAAGTTTATTCAATTGATTCAATCTACTCCTCTGGGATTTAGCCACATCTAAGTTTACCTCCATAGTTTTCTTCAAGGTCTTGATTTTGAATTCAATGGGGAAGATAATGCTTTTTCCATACACCAAGTCATAAGGAGAGAAACCTATAGTATTGTGCCAAGTAGTACGATATGCCTACAATGATTTCGGAAGTCTATCAACCCAGTCTCTATGATGGCTCTTGATTGTTTTGGTAAGGATGGATTCGATAACTTTGTTAGTGCTTTCCACCTGGCCATTGGCTTAGGGATGGTATGGTGAAGCTATCCGGCGCTGGATATGGTACTTCTATAGAAAATATTCAAATTTATGTGACACAAATTGAGGTCCTCCGTCTGTAACCACTTCCTTGGGTACTCCAAAAAAATTAAAGATTTCACCATACAGGAAATCGATTATAGCCTGGTCATTAGATTTCACCAAAGCCACAGATTCTACCCATTTCATCATGTAGTCGGTACAAACTAAGATGCAAGATTTCTTCCTGGAATGAGTGTTGATAGGGGAAACAAAATCTAAGGCCCATCTATCAAAAGGTTCAACCACCAACTGTGGTTGAAGAGGCATTTGATCCAATCTGTTAGGTTGGCCCATCCTCTGGCAGCGGTCAAAAGACTGGACATATTTTTTTTCATCCCTGAAAAGTGTTGGCCAATAGTAGTCCTTTCTCAGCACCTTATTACCTGTCCTCCTATCTTCAAAATTTCCCCCACATGGCTCGTCATGGCAGGCCTTCAAAATATGGAAGATTTCATCTTCTCTTACACATCTTCTGAGCTCAAGGTCAAGGCCTATGTAGAAGACATGACCACCTATCTAACAATATACGGCACTTTGTTGAATGATTTTCCTCTTCTCTCTTTTTGACAAATGTGCCAGAAACTTCCCTGCATCCAAGTAGTTAGCAACATCTTTATACCAAGGGGAATAAGCTGAAACTGCAAATAAGTGTTCATCTGGAAAAGATTCCTCAAGAGGAATATTATCATCACTGTTAGTAAAACGAGATAAGAAATCAACGACAACATTTTATTTTCCAGGTATGTATATAATAGTAATATCAAATTCCTATAATAATAACAACCATCTAGTTACCCTAACATTTGTAACAGGTTTATTCATTAGATACCTGATGGTTGAGTGGTTAGTGTGCACAAAGGTGGGATATCCAGTGATGTAGTGTATAAATTTGTTAATGGAGTATACAATGGATAAAAACTCCTTCTCAGTAACAATATAATTAATTTCATTAGGGGCCAATTTTTTTCTAATGTAATAGACTGCATAAGGTGCTTGACCATCCTGCTATCCTAATACTGCTCCAATGGCAGTGTCAAAGGCATCTGAAGAAATGTGAAAAGGCAGGGTCCAATTGCCCCCCCTTAAGATGGGAGTTGTAGACAACTTCTCCTTAAGTTTAACAAACCTTGTCTGGCATGCATCATTCTAAATAAATTGCACATCCTTCATTAACAAAGAAAACAAAGGAAAAGCAAGTTTGTAAAAGTTTTCTATAAATCTTCTAAAATAACCAGCATGCCCTAAGACTCTACGTACCTCTTTCTGAGTTGCAGGAGTGGGTATATTTTCAATTACCATGATTTTGGAGGGATCTACCTGGATTCCATTAGTAGAGGTAAAGTGCCCCAGCACTACCCCTTCTTTCATCATCATATGAAACTTTTCAGTGCTCAAAGATAGTTGGGTTTGCTCACAGCGTGTTAAAACCTTTTCCAAAATTTTCAATGCTTCTTCAAAGCCCTTGCCATAAGGAGTAAAATCATCCATGAAAATCTCCATACTATCATTAACCATTTCTGAAAATATACCAATCACATCTCTTTGAAATGTGGCTGGTGCATTGCATAAGCCAAAGGGAAGCACCGTATATGCAAAGGTACCACAGAGATAGGTGAAGGTAGTTTTATCTTGGTCTTCAGGAGCAATTTGGATTTGATTGCACCCACTAAAACCATCTGGAAAGGAGAAGAAATTCTTCCCAGATAAGGTGTCAAGTACCTGGTTGATGAAAGGAAGGGGAAAGTGATCTTTCTGTGTTGCCTTTTTCAGCTCTCTATAGTCCACATAAACTCTCCATTTACCATTCTTGTTGGGTACTATCATGAATGGAGATGCCCACTCGCTGTTTGATATGGGATATATAAATCCTGCTTCCAAGAGTTTTGGAATTTCTTCCTTCATTATGTCCCTAAGATTCGGTTTCTTCCTTTGTTGAGGCTAGCACATAGGCCGTGAGTCACTTTTGATATAAATATGGTTGGGTACACATATTAGAAGGAATGCCCTTCATGTCTATGTACTCCTAGGAAAATTCCCCCTTATGTTTTTTTTAAAAAGTGATTAGGCGCTCCTATTCATCCAGAGCGAGACTAGGATTGATATTTATGGTTTTTCCAGGCTCTATCTCGACAGTAACACTTTTAGAATTTTTCAACACTGGAACTATATGAGTATTACTGAATAATGTCCCCTCTATGAGATTTTCTTGTTCTTCTTCACCTAGAGTACCATTTAGGATCTAATAAATTTAATTTTTATTAATAGAAGTGGGTTCACTGATGAAATTATTAATAGCATCGTCTTCAATTTCATATTTAAAAGTCAAGGCCTTCCCTATTGTTAATAGTGGTTGAACACCCTCCTCTTCCTCTAGCTCCATCCATAATGGAGTTTCAGCTTCTAGACTCGACCAAGTTGGAGGATAGAGAGTGAGGTTCTTTATCTCAATTCCATCTGATATGGTCATACACCCAGACCAGCAGTTGATGCAAGCATCGGTTGTAGCTAACCAGGGCCTTCCAAGGATCAGTGGGTGTCCTCCTAGCTGCAACTTGGGTTGTAAAACCAAGAATTCAGCCAGATATTCCCAAGAATCAACTAAGACAACGAGGTCATCCAAGATTCCCTAGGGTTTGATAGTGGACCTATCTGCAAGTTCTAAAATGGTAGTAGTTGGCTTGAGATTAGTGAGCCCGAGTTTCCTTCCAGTTTCAATGGTCATGACGTTAATTGTTGCACCTAAATCTACCAGTACGTTAGGTATCTGTGTGTTGATCCCAATCTGCACGGTGACAGGGGGATTCCCAGGATCGTCATATTTCGCCAAGAGGGTTTTACCCATTATTAATTGAGATAATTTCCCTATGACATGAACAATGGGAGGATCCCTGGGTTTTCTTCCTGGTTTCCTTGTACAAAGATCCCAAATGGTTCTGGCATAGATAGGCACACCATGAAGGGCTTGTAGGAGTGGAATTTTGACATAGAGGTTTTCTAACTCTCCTGAGAAGTTAAATTGAGGTTGTCCCACTGCTTTCAGTAGTATTAGTATTTCAGGGTATGTTTGTTCCCTAACTAGTTGTGTAGGATGTGTGTTGATAGATATTTCTTCTTATGTTTCAGCCGGTATCTTGGTAGTATTTTTAGCATCCTCAATAATGGGGATCGTTGTGCTAGATAAGTACTACTGGTTCATCCTTTCTTCAGACACAAAGGATGGAACATCCTCAATTACCAAAGTCTCCACTACCCTCCCTAATCGTAAGTGGATGTTGTTACAGGGAACTGGAGTAATGGAGTAAATGGGCATGTTGGCAGTCTCAAATTGATGGACTACTTTATTATTTGGGTTGGGGTTAGGTTGAGCAGGTAGCTGCAGTCGTATAGGCATATTGGGGGCAGCATTATTCTATAGTTGCAGCTACGACTACTGATAATGTTAAATTTTTAATGGTTATATCAGATCTTAAAACATTTAGCATCATAACAGCATAACCATAAGCCAAAAGATCACTGAAAGATAGACAAGCACAACCACACAAGAAAAGAACACAAAGATTTATCCTGGGAAAACCCTAAAGGGAAAAACCCAACAAAAGCTTCCTCAATATAGATGCCCCAAAAGATAAAAGGTAAAAACCCAAAAGACTGATCCTCCTCCTTCTCCAGCTACTTCTCTATCTCTCTCTCTCTCTCTCGTGCGCTACACAAGTGAGTGTGTGTGTTCCAAATGAGGAGTGCCACACCTCTATTTATATTCTTTCATTCACTTAATAATTAATTAAGTTATGTAGGCTCAAGTAATCCTAATTTAATCTTGTAGGCTCAAGTAACCACAACTGGGGTACTACTGACTCAACTTACAATTGGAGGGGACTTCCTCATGACTCTTATTAGTTCTCTCGATTAGAAACATCGGGGTATAAATAAATACAAGTGATTCTCCCGATATGAACATCATTGACCACAAAAAAATACATATAGAATATTCTTCGAAGTTACAATATTTCAACACTCCCCCTTAACGAGAAGGGTATTCTACAACAACATCAACAACATAAACAACAACAATTGGAGAAGGATGGCATCATTAGCATCATCATCAGGGTGACAAATCTATAAATAATTAGAAGCTTTTCAACATCATATAGTCTTTATCTTCAATATTCAACAGCAGCAACACTTTGACTGGCATCATCATCATCAGTACTTTAGTCTTCATCTTCAATCTTCAATATTCAATCTTCAGAAACAACAACACTTTGACCTTTCGATCAACAACATCATCATCAGCAGGAATTTGACCTTTCGATTAGAAACATCATCATCATAGTACGTCATCATCATCACACTCCAATATTTTGATTAGCGTCATCATCATCATACTCTGAACTTTCAATCAGCATCATCATCATCATCATACTCTTATCTTTCGATCAGTACATCATCGCCATCACACTCTGATATTTCGATCAGTAACATCATCATCATCACACTCTGAAATTTCGATCAGCATCATCGTCATCATCATACTTTGATCTTGCGATAAGCATCATCATCATCATCATACTTTGATCTTGCGATCAGTATGTCATTGTCATCACACTCTGATCTTTCGATCAGTAACATCATCATCATCACACTCTGATCTTTCGATCAAGAACATCATCAGTAACAACCTGTAATCCACAACACAAAGACAACAATCTTCGGATCACTTTTGGACTTAAAGTCCATGGATGATACAATCCCACCACATTCTCGACAACCGAAGTTACCGGATTGATTACGGGATAATTAGTCCCTATCACTTTAGGACTAGGTCCAAGGATGATGCAATACTACCACATTCTTGACAACCAAAGTCACCGAATTGATTATGGGATAATCAGCCCCTATCACTTTAGGACTAGGTCCAAGGATAATGCAATCCTACCACATTCTCGGGGACCAAATCCTTCGGATACCTTTCTGAACTGAAGTTCAAGGATGATGCAATCCTACCACATTATCGAGGACCGAAGCCTCCAGATACCTTTCTTAACTGAAGTTCAAGGATGCTGCAATCCTACCACATTCTTGGGGACCAAAGCCTCTGGATACCTTTCTAAACCAAATTTCAAGGATATTTCAATCCCACTACATTCTCAAGGACCAAAGTCACTAGATCTATTCTGGCCAGATGTCCTGGGATGATACAATCCCTCTACATTCTCGATGACCAAAGTCACTGGATCTATTCTGGACAGATGTCCTGGGATGATACAATCCCTCTTCATTCTTGAGGACCGAAGTCACCGGATCTATTCTGGATAGATGTCCCGGGATGATACAATCCCTCTTCATTCGCAAGGACCAAAGTCACTATATCACTTTAGGGAAACTCCCCAGGGATGATACAATCCCACTACAACATCACTACTCCCCCTTTTGAGGAAGGTCTTTTCGAACAACACCAAGCTTGTCTCGAAAGTGTTCGAACTTTATCCGAGATAGAGGCTTTGTCAACACATCAGTGTTGAATCATCATCTTGTAACATCATAATCTAAACCATCATCATCTACATCTTCAGTATGTGAATACTGAACTATCATCATCTATATCTCTAGTATTTGAATATTGAAAGCATCATCGTTTGTATCTTCAATATGGGAATAGTGAAACATCATCATCTATGTGATTTTATTATCTAATACACTTCCAGCCCAATCTGCATTCGTATAGCCATACATTCTATACTCATGGCTTCCATCATAGTATAGACCAAAGTCTATAATCCCTTTCAGGTATCTCATTACATAATTTGCAGCTATTAGGTGAACATGTCTAGGTTGAACTAGATACTGACTCAAGGTGTTCACAGCAAAACAAATGTCTAGTCTAATATTTGTTAGATACATCAACAACCAAATAATTTGTCTGTATTGAGTCACA
Organism: Pseudotsuga menziesii; assembly: GCA_001517045.1. Classification (NCBI taxonomy): domain Eukaryota; kingdom Viridiplantae; phylum Streptophyta; class Pinopsida; order Pinales; family Pinaceae; genus Pseudotsuga; species Pseudotsuga menziesii. The sequence goes on along the minus strand of LPNX010922793.1, from coordinate 734,164 downwards.
TCCACTAATTCTGATGAGTCATTAGCTAACAACTTCAGGTTGGAATCCATGGGTGTGGCCATGGCTTTGCATTCCAACATATCGAATATTTTCAATATCTCTATTGCATACTTTCCCTGGTTGAGAAATATTCCTTCTGAACTTTTCCATACTTCCAGACCTAGGAAGTAATGCATTAACCCAAGTATTTCATTTCAAATTCTTTGGCGAGCTTCTTCTTACTTTCCACAATATGTTTCTCATTCCCTATTAGAAATAAATCATCCACATATAGTAATAGTATGATAGGTTCATCTTCAATAACATTGAGGTAAAGGTTAGGATCGACTTTACTCTTGGAAAACTCCATGCTCATTAGGGAACTATCTATCCTTCCATACCAAGCTCAGGGAGCTTACTTTAGGCCATACATGGTCTTCTTCAATTTACATATGTGAGTACATCTGTCTTCAACTTCAAATCCTTGTGGTTGATCTATTCATACTTCTTCTTCAATCACACCATTCAGGAAGGTTGTCTTCACATCCATCTGGTGTAAGTCCCACTTCATCATGGATGCAAGTACCATGATAGTTCTAAAGGAAGTGTACCTTGCTTCCTGGAGCAAGTGTCTCTTCAGAATTAATTTCTTCTTTCTGAGAGAAACCTCTAGCCACAATTCTTGCCTTACTTTTATCAGCAACATATTTTATCTTGCAAATCCATTTGGAAGATACTGCATTCTTGCTTTCTGATTTGAGTACTATATCCCAAACATCATTCTAGTATTTTTTTCATCATAGCATCTTCCATGAGTTCATCTTGTCAGGTCATCAACATATCCTATTCTTCTACATTCAACCTTGAAGGTTGGAACCCACTTTACTCTTGGTAAATTCTCGATCCATCAGAAATTTTTATATCATGTTGTACCATGTCGAACTCATATATCTTCTGTAGTCACTCCCCCTGAAGTGGATTATCATATTCCCTCTTCATTTTTTACAAGTGGTTCTATGCTTGATACATACTTCAAGTGGGTCTGGTCATTAGAGTATGTAATGTCATAGTCTATTCTTTCTGAGGAAAACCACGAACCTTGCTTTGTACACTTGAAACCATATCATATACATCATTCCCCATGATCATTTGTTACTCTTTGATCATAACTTCTTTCATAGCCGAAATGGTTAGCATAAATAATGTCACCTAACCGTGCTACACAGCTAGAGTGTGTTTGAGGCCTCTTGGAATTCTTGTCATACTTTTCTTCATCTTGAGTTATCTTTCATACCCAAGATCTTCATATTTCGAGGTGGATCTACCTCTCTTTGAAGCTATTTCTTACATCATGGTGTCTCTAACCCTGGGAGCTTCAGATTCATGTTTATTGGAGTGAATATTGAATTGTCATCACTTGTTCTTCTGAACAAGTCTCATCCTTCTTTTCTTGTAGGTGGTTGTACAATACCTTTCCTACAATTCAAATGCACCAATAGCATGGTTAGAACCATTTCATAGAACATATGCATAACAACAAATTCTTATGCATCATGCAATTGTTTATCCAATACAACATTCATCCATATCTCACAGAAACTTTCTAGATGCCTTCCATCTCTACCATGACATCATTGAGATTGTGCACTAATCCAATATGTCAGGAAAGAGGTTTCATTCTAGAGAAGTAGCAATGGAGAGTTGTATAGCACCATGAGCTACTTACCCATCACATGTATATTAGTAGTATACTGTCATTAATGCATAACAAAACAATATCATGAAATGACAATTGAATACATATCTTTTATTTGTTTCTTGGGTAGAGTCCTTCTTTATCCTTATGCTTCATCATCTTCTTCATTCATGACATCATCATTTCTCATCCAAATACTAATATGGATAAGGGATTCTTCAAGAATTGAGTTCTTCATATTCCTCATTGCTTGAGGAATCTTCTTTGAATCATGAGTGCTTGATCTTTAGTTTCTCCCATCTTCTCTTCTCTCATTATGAGTCAATTTTCTTCTTGTGTAAGGCTTTAGCCTCATTTCCCTTTGGAACTGGAACCTCTCTACTTATGTAGGTGTCAATTCATTTTCTTCAAGAACCAGTGAAATCCTATGCTTCCATGCTCGGAATTTTTTCAACTTTAGCAATCTTGTCATTAAGCTGGGGTGGTAGGTCATTTTGAAATGAGAACCTCAAATGTAAATGGAAAAATATTAGATCTTATCGGTTTGAGGTGTTCGTCCTAGTTCCGGATCTGGCTGATCTAGGGTTTGTCAGAGAAACCCTAATTTTCAAAACTTGGAATCTTTCAGATCTGATTGGATAGAAATATGTGTCTCCTGAAGGTGAGCTTATCAACATATTCATTTTCCCAAAACTGTGATCAGAATTGAAAACTATCTGATGCCCTAGTTTTCTTCAGTTTCTTCTACAGAATTCCTAATATTGTTTCTGTGGTATCTCTGAAATTAATTCTCCTATATGTTTGAAATTTTGTACTATGGTATCCTCACATGTCCTCTTTCCATCACCACAGGTTAGACCAAAATTGGTTTTACCAATTGGTAGTTATGCACGTTTTCCCAAGTTGTCTCATTTCAGGAATCTTTAGAAGAGATAATTTGTATAGACTTCCACATGTCATTGTTTCATCTTAGGGGTCTGAAATTCTTACCACATAAAGCATAGTCTGTGCCCTTTCTAGAAAATATTTTGAAATTTCATTTGGACCTTTGTAGCCTGAGATATAACAATTCTTCCCAAGTGTCATGTTGAGGGATGAATCCTGGGAGAGGCTGGAACCCTAACTTTCTCGAAGTTTTACCCAACCAAAAATATAGCCCCAGGTCTCTAAAATTATATTTTGATGAGGAGAGTAATCCTATGCTGCACTCACTCAAAAATTCCTCTTCTGTAAAAATCCCTAATTTCCCGCAACAAAAACTGAAAATGCCCAAAATCAAATTTTGCTTCGACAGAAAGATGTGCCCTTTAGTAAAGAGTCAACCTAGCCTTCTTTTGTTGATGGATTGTGGAGACATACCCAAAAAATTAGGAGCCTATATTCTTCATCTACATGATGTCTTCTTTCAGGGTGGATCTGATACCATGTTGAATTTTTAATGGTTATATCATATCTTAAAACATTTAGCATCATAACAGCATAACCATAAGCCAAAAGATCACTAAAAGATAGAAAAGCACAACCACACAAGAAAAGAGCACAAATATTTATCATGGGAAAACCCTAAAGGGAAAAACCCAACAAAAGCTTCCTCAATATAGATGCCCCAAAAGATAAAAGGTAAAAACACAAAATACTAATCCTCGTCCTTCTCCAGCTATTTCTCTCTCTCTCTCTCTCTCTCTCTCTCTCTCTCTCATGTGCTACACAAGTGAGTGTGTGTGTTCCAAATGAGGAGCGCCACACCTCTATTTATATTCTTCTGTTCACTTAATAATTAATTTAGTTATGTAGGCTTGAGTAATCCTAATTTAATCTTGTAGGCTCAAGTAATCCTAATTTAATCGTGTAGGCTCAAGTAACCACAACTGGGGTACTAATGACCTGACTTACAATTGGAGGGGACTTCCTCATGACTCTTATTAGTTCTCCCGATTAGAAACATCGGGGTATAAATAAATACAAGTGATTCTCCCGGTATGAACATCGGGGACCACAAAAAAATACATATAGAATATTTTTTGAAGTTACAATATTTCAACAGATAAGGCTGAGGGTATTTTTGAGGAGGATACGGTTGGTGAGGAAATGGTTGATGTGGAAACTGTTGATGAGGTTGGTTATGGGGAAATTGGTTCCCTGGATGGAAGTTCCTTCATCTAGGAGACCAAGAATTCTGTTGGTTTGGTGGATGTGTCCAAGAGTTCCAGGAGTTAAAATTTTGCATTGGAGGTTGAGAAGGATACCATTGATGGTTGGAATAAGATGAAGGGAATTGTCTATTCATGTGATGCATATTATTCCAATTATTCATGTTATTCGAAAATGGAAATGAGTCTGGATTCATACCTTGATTTCGAGGCTGCCAAGGCTTTTTCTGTGTAATAAAGTAGGCTGGTTCCACATCTGGAGTCGATGCCTGCAAAACTGCCTTCACTTGAGGTAGGGAAGGACATTCCTTTGTATCATGGTTCAACTCACAAAGCTGACACACTTCTACCTTGTCAAGTGGGAACTCCTTCAGAGGATGGTTCTTCCTACATTTAGGGAAGAATACACCAAGTGTGAGATCTTCTACTGCTTGTTTCTACTTTGCTCTTAGGAAATCTATTTCCGAGGAGATGGAGCTCATCATTTCTGTCTTGAAATTTTTGAGGAGATTTCCTATTTCTTCCTATGTGGCTCCTCCATTAGATGACTTATGTGTTCTGTTGAAGACATCTCGTTCTAATTTTTTTCATTTGTCCCATGTGTTATTCTTGGAAGATCCTCTGGAATACCTCTTGCATAGTTCAACAATATTTTCAAACGACTCCTTTGAGATATCCCCCTTTCCTAATAGGTTCAGCATGTCTAGGAAGTCATCCCTAATCCCACGAAGTAGGATTATATTGAGAAAATATAACCCCATATTAGTCTTTTCAGCTCTCTGCACATTATATAAAATCCTTTCAACAAAATCTTCTAGGATTTCATCGTCCCTTTGTACCATTTTGAACAGTTATTCCCTCTTATCTTTGGTATTGCAATACTCTTGATATTTCTCTAATAACACCTATATCATCCAGTCCCAAGTGGTGACAGGTCCCTCACCCAGGCTCATGAACCAACGTAACGCATTGTCCTTCAGAGTAGCAGGGAAGATTTTCAACTTCTACTCACTAGAGGTGTAATCATAGCTGTGATAGAGGATGTCAAACTCAAAAAGGAATTCATCTAGATCCTCTGCTGCTTTTCCATAAAAATGAGGCAGCAAAAATGGCGATATATTTTTCATGGGGGTGATCCCCTCTGGCTCTTGAATGGGGAACTGGAGTGTGGCAATAGTCCCCTTAGGCTGGGAATTATCATCCTGATGATTATTTTCTCCCATCGCTTCTTTGTGATCTTCTAGACTGCGCCTATTGTTCATGTCTCCTTTTTCTCTATCCTCTCCATGATTCCACTGATCATTTAATTTTTGATGGATTTGTGTCCACACCTCTTTTGTCACAACCTTCCCATTAATGTGATATACCAAATCTCGGTCAGTTGATCACACAGTACTAACTTTGTCTTCCTCCATAGGGACACCTGAGGGTGTCGCAGCCTCTCCTGTGTTCGCCACTATGGAGGATAATTCTTCCACCCTGGGAATAATTGGGCTTCTTCTAACAGAGGAACCCTAATGGTGAGCTCCAGTAGAGGAATTGGTTCTAGCAACCATTTCGTCAATGAATGTCCTCCGTCCCAAGGCTGGGTTTCGTCCATGACCTCAACCACCTACAATGTTAGTATTCTAGGGAGTTATGGGGGTTGTGGGAATGTCATGCTGCACCCATCTTGTATTCATGCAACCCAAAACATGCAAAATAAAAAAATAAAAAAAAACTGAAGAAAGATGAACAGATGTAACTACTGGATACAACTACTATAGTGTCTAATAATTACTTGTCCCCGATAACGACGCCAAAATGTTAGGCACCCTATATGAAATTTAATTAAATCCAACATATAGAGTGTTCAATATAAATTGTCAACCTAGGGAAGTCTTTTATTTCAAAGATAATGTGCACTATATATGCTTAAACACTAAGTACCTGATACTATAAATGGATTATCCTACTTTCCTATTCAGCCCAACTCTTCCCATGATTAACTTAATCTAATTTACCTTCTTAAGAATGAAAAGCCACAAATACCTTCTTAGAAACCTTAATCTAGAAATAAGAGATTCAGAAAATAAACATATAGATTTACTTTTGCAGAAAGTTAAATCGTAGATTACCAGGCCATCTGAAGATCCATTATAACTATCTCAATCCAAGTTGATCTAGAATTCAGAAATGTAGAAATTGAACTTCAACAATTATAAATACAAATGGACTTACTTAGAAAAACTCAAGAAAGACATCAATTGAAAGAGACTAGGGATGACCTCGGCTATTACAGCTATCAACAATTGCATAAAGAAAATTAGTCTACACAGTCAACTGTCACACCACTCTTCTGTAGCTCACAAGGAATGAAATCACTGATCAATTGAAGGAACACACCATAAATCATTATTGTTGCAGCTATTATAAAAGAATGAATCTACTGTAACATACACACCACATGACAGAGAAAATAAATACCTAATTAACTCAGCAATCTCTGTAGGAAGGTGCGCCCAGCCTTCGAACAGAGACACCGAAAAATAACACATGTTAAATGCTAAGATCAGAAGAATCCTGCTCCTTGTATTAAATGATAAAATGAAGGTACAGTCTCTATCACAACTTACACAATAAGATCAATTAAATTCCAACTCATGGCTCAGAATATTTTCCAATATTTATACATTCACAATCGTAACTTCTACCCACTGATATTGGGCAGCCATGAATATCTCTGATCTTCAGGATGCCCCATTTATGAAACACTATTATGGTTGTGGGAAAGATAGAAGCAAAAAATATAGGAAGGCTCTTACTCAAGCTAGCAATGATATAACAGGATCAATCTAGAAGATGCTCTTTCAATTGCAGCTACCCTCGAGCAGCGGCGTGTTGTTGCATCTGAGTCTGTTGTAGCCAAGCCTGTTGCATCCATCCTTATACAGCTTGCATGGAATAGTAACCTTTGACTGTGTCCTTTGTACAGAGATGGAATAGGTTTTTATCAACTCAACAACGAATGTTCATCTCTCTCTTGACTTGTTCAACATGCTACACCTGTATCCTTTACATCTCAAATTATCTTTATAAAATCCCCATATGTTAGCATAATCCAAGATATAGAGTCCTGATTACAACAATCATAAGTATTAATAAGATAAGACAATAATTAACCATACCTGTATGGATTGAGGGATCAAGTGAAGGAAACATCTGTTTGGTACATATAATGGAGTAATATAAGGCAAAAAGGGGTAGGTAAATGTGGTCAAAAAGGGGTCATTTCCGGGCCCAACACTCACTGATGCTTTGTAGATCATGAATGATTCGACCTGTGATAGGATCTCTCATCTTCCAGAAAACTAGAAGCCACCTCCCCAAGTTATATGACAAAGATGTCATTCCACTAAGTACCTATGAACCTAATCAACTGGTTCATGATGAGACCCCTCATCTTGCAATCCACATAATAAAATATATGGCCATGATTGAATTCCAAAAGAGTAAGACTGACCAGGTTATAAGGATATGATGCAGTGATCTAATGTGACCTCAGACAAGACAACCCTTTTCTTCCATGATTTTCATCACCAGAGTAAAGCAGATAGGATCTATTGACTGGGATGAGATTGCATTAATATGAAATTCTGTAATCATTGGTTATCATTCACATATAACAAATCCTGATACAAGTTAGGTAAATGGAAATTGACAATTTGCTTAAGGTTAAGATTATTGAATATTGAGAAAGATTGATTTCCCATCATTTCCATATGTGTATAAATTACCAAAAGTCAACTAATATCAAGCAAACATTCAAAAAAAATAAAAAAAATAACACACCAAACCTATGTACATGGTTTTCAAACGAAATACTTTTTGAGAAGGAAAACATTCACTAGATAGGTGTCAATGACCCCATCCTATGTTTGTAACCGAACAGTACTAGGACCAATATTTTGTGTAACAATGAATGGTCCCAGCTAAAGGTGTTGGAACTTAGTATACTCCTTGTTGTCTTTGTGTTTCTTGCCCCATCTCAACACTAAATCTCCCACTGAAAAGTCTCTATCAGAGGAGGACTTGTCGTCAAAACATTTTTTTCCAACTGTTGATATTGATAGAATTTGTTATTAGCCTTCTTTCTATCCTCTTCTAGCTTATGCAGAGAATCAATCCTCTGATGTGATGGGGAAGAGTCATTCTCCTGGATGGATTGGTCCAACTGCAACGAAGGGATGGTGAGATTAGCTGGTAGAACTACTTCCTTGCCATAAACTAGGCAATAAGGGGAGTTACCAATGGATGCCTTTGGAGTGATTCAATCTGACCAAAGAGCATTATAAAGTTGGGTATGCTAGTTTTTGTGATGTGAAGCCACTGTATTTTTTTAGGATGCTTATCAATTTCTTGTTAGAGGATTCTGCAAGCCGATTTTCTGGAGGATAGTAGTTAGAAGAAAATTTACGCTTGATCATTTTCTCAAGGGCATAGCTAGTCAGGTCAATGGATTGGAAGTATGATGCATTGTCAAAAACGAGATACTTGGGGGTGCCAAACCTGGTGATTATCTGGTTTTCAAGAAAAGAAATTACCTGGTTTTTGTTACACAGTCTTAAAGGGACTGCTTCGACCCACCTTGTGAAATAATCAGTGGCTGTCAAGATGTATTTATGCTGTAAAGAGGATACAAGGTTGATAGGTATGACGAAATCCAATCCCCACTACTGAAATGGGAACTAGACTACTACTCGCTGCAAAGGGAAGGCAGGTTCCTTGACTTTTCCAGCGCACTTCTGGAAAGGCTCACATCTTCTGACATATGCATGGGCATCTCTGAATAGGGTAGGCCAATAGTATCCTACCTAGATGATTTTGTGAGATGTTGTATCACCTGGGAAATGCCCACCTAGAGGTCCTGCATGAAATTGAAAGATGAACTCGTCAGTCTGGTCCTTTTCAAGGAATCTAAGAAAAATCCCATCATAATTATTTCTAAACAAAACATTATCAATAAGTTGATAAGGGGTTGATTTCATCCTTAATTCTCTACGTTTCTTGGGATCAAGGGTTTCAGGAGCAAACCCATTATGAAGAAAGAACTTGATTTGATCATACCATTCAGATGTTGATGTTCCGAGTGCATTAACAAAACCTATAGGTATGGCCTCTTCCTATTCCCAATCGGCATGCTAAACTTGAGGATCATTTGACTGGGTAGAGAGTTGGCACAACCCTTGTCCTCTGACAATTTTTGCAGGTTTGATCTCCAAATCATACTCTTGTGGGGAGGTCATCCAGTGAGATATTTTTTCTCCCAATTCATTTTGGATGAGGACTTTGCGAAAGACCACATACGGGACAATCACCTTAGTCCTTTACTTCAAAATATAAGGCCTGTAATGTTTTACTGACTTGTATACCATGTAGGCCTATTTGTCAACATGGGAATAGTTGAGTTCATCTCCATTGAATGTTTAAATCATGAAATAAATGGGGATATTAGCATCCTCATGATTTTTCTTTGTTAGGATAGCTACATAAGAAAAATCAATAGCAAAAGTATAAAGTATAAAATATTTACTGAAATCTGGAGACATAAGAGCAGGTGCTTCTGCTATGGATTTCCAAATTTTAGTAAATGAATTCTTCTATTCATCAGACCACTTAAATGGTACATCCTTTTTAACTAAAAATTGTAGGGGTTTAACAACTTGAGCAAAATTTGGAATGAATCTACGGACAAAATTAATCTTACCCGAGAATGACTGCATTGCCTTTCAGGAGTTGGGGAGGCCAATATTGGAGATTTCTTCAACGTGCTCTAGATCAATGATCATACCTTCCTTCGAGATGATGAAACCTAGAAACTTACCTTCCATCACAGTAAAGATGGACTTCTTAGGGTTGAGTGAAATCCCAAATTTCCTACATCGTTCGAATACCTGTTTCAAAGAAGATAAATGATCTTGTCATTTTTTAGAGTAAATGGTAACATCATCTAAGTATACAATGACAGAATTATGGATCAAGCCCCTGAAAGCTATGTCCATAGCTCTTTGGAACGTGGCTCCTGCGTTTATTAGCCCAAATGACATCCGTCTGTATTCGAATGTTCCCCAAGGAGTTTGGAAGGCCATCTTAAGTTGATCATCGGGGGAAACCAAGACTTGGTTGTAACCTGAGAAACCATCTAGCAGTGAGAACATCTCAGATCCGGATACTTTATACAAAATTTGTTCCATTGGAGGAACAAAATAATTGTCTTTCTCAGAGGCCCGGTTCAAGTTTCTAAAATCTACACAGAGTCTGATTTCCCCGTTCTTCTTCTGAACAGGTACTAAGTTAGTGATCCACTGCGTGTGTCTGATGGGAAATATAATCCTGGCCGAGAGTAGCTTATCAAGTTTATTTTTAATAGAAGGATCTAAACTGGGGTGCATTTTTCTTAGTTTCTGCTGATACAGTTTTACCTTAGGTTTCATCGGATGTTATGGTGCATGAAACTAGTGTCAAAAGTACCGAGTTCATCGTACACCCAAGCAACCACGTCTTTAAACTCCCTGCATAGTTTAATAAAACTCCTTCTCTCATCATGGGAACAATGAATTATAATATTAATAAGGTGAGGTTCTTGTTCTATTCCCAAGTTAACAAGTGAGTAATTCAGGGTTAAGCTATGGGTCTTGCAGTTTGTGGTCTGTCTAAATTTATCTTGTAAGTCATTAAAATTCTCCAAACCGATGACAATATTGGGGAAGATATTGGAAGGTTCAGATAGATACTTTTCATGATCATCTTCATCGATAGCCATACCTTCGAAGGTGTTTTTGGATGAAAGGAATTCTAGTATTTACTGGTCATCATCGAACACTTTCCAATTTGCGACATTGTCTGGTATAGAGGGTCTGTACATCAATTCGATGGAGAAAGTTTGTGGAGACAAACCTTCAGGAAGGATTAGTCTACATGCAGTGTTGGATAACAGACCTGCATCAAATTTATGTGATCTATGAACATATTTAATATTAAATGCTAAAAATGAATTAGTCGTATCTCTGATTAATCTTTGATAATTGACTAAGTGTGGAGACAAATAGTGTATTTGATCTCAGAGTCTCCTATGCATTCATTGCTCTTTCTCCCATATCAATATCTTTCCTGATTCCTTGGACTAATGCCTCGTACTCAGCTATGTTGTTAGTACATTCAAAATCCAATATACACACGATCATTGTCTTGATTCCCTTTCGATCAATAAGGACCCATCCCACACCTACTCCATCCTTAGATCAAGAGACATTAAAAAAAAAGTCCAAACAACATGGTCAATTCTGAAGTTAGTATTTACATTATAAACATTATGTACAATAATGCTGGAGAATGGCACAGAAGTAAGATAAGTTATATGAGACTGTTTTTGAACATTCTCTGCTGGCGAAACATCAGCAAGCAGGTCTCCAAAGAAAGTTTCAACTGTAAAATATTCAATTTGATTATAAAAAAAGGAGACAGATTCATTGGAACCATCGATATCTTTTACAGTTTGTTTCATGAAAGGTTCTCTGACAACTTTGAGTTTATTAAGCTTCCCATTAAGGGGTAACCACAGGTGAGACCAATCTGTAGAAAAGTAACCTTTTAGTTTTTCTAACCAATCTCGAATTAACCACATAATGTAAGTATCTGGGATATCTGTAATCACAATATCAATAGTCTGATGAATTCGGGGATATGCAGATAATCTAAGCAGAACATTCCTCAATCTTCCTAGAACTTTGACCTTGGATCTGTCTAATTGTACAATTTGAATAGGACAGGTTTCCCATGTAGAATTGAGTTTTTTACATACAGAAAGAGGAATGACATTGGATGACGCACTTGAGTCTCCCGTGCAGTTATGTAAATTCATGTTAAATATTTCAAAAGTAAGTAAGAAGGGTGGAGTGTCCTTGCTTCCATGCTTTCAGTGGTTTGGTCGGGGAGAAGAGTCAAGGTTGTTATTCTGAGCTTCTCTAGGTTGTTTGATTATCATGATTTTGGGCAAGGATTCCCTTATCAAAGGAATTTTGAGAAGGTCAAATAAAAATATATTCACCTTGACTCTCTTCAAATCCTCAGCCAAATTGTATTCTGGCTCAGGAATAAGAGTGTCTTTCTGGGTTTGGTTCTTACCTTTTCTAGGGGCCTGTGTTGGAGGTGATGACTCCTGTGGAGGTGTCCCTTTAGATTTGGTATTATGAGAGTGTTGTAGGTTAAAACTATGTCGGGTTCTTCTTCCTTTTCTTCTGAAAAGAAACTCATAGTGCTGACCTGCTAGTCATCTTTCTCTTCCTCTTGGGGAGGTTGTGCATATTGAGTGGACTGATATTTAGAGGATTCAAGAATGTCTGGTGTTCATGAGAGTAAGGCCTTAAAGATATAAAATATCTCTTTTAAGGTGAATCCCTCGCTAGGATTTGGAGGTAGTGGATTTTGGGGGGGTTGGTTGGGTCTCCTGAAAGGTGTCTTATTAAATCCCCTATTGTTTGATTGATTTTCATTGCTTGTTTTCTTGAGATCTACCATCTCGTTAGACATTGTTTATAGGATCTTATTCACTTCACTCATATTGAATGGATCCTGATTGGTAGCAACAATTTTAGGAGAACTATCAATTTTCCTACGTGAGGTAGATGCTTATTCAGATGTGGTGTCAAGGTTTTCCTTGAGACAGAACATGTCCCTTTTGACTTGTATGGCTTAGGAGAAGGCATCTTGCAAGGACTCCTTACGGGCCCTTTTAACCCACATCTCTATTTGGGTCAGGAGACACTTAATATAGTATGATACCAGTAATTCTTCAACAGGAAGCACTATACTTGGGATCCTATTCTTTAAATATGAAAAATGGTGATTGTAATCTTTGACTCTTTCTTTACTCTTAGTCTTCTAGAAGAAGTCTCTATGACTAATTCCTTTGGGGTCTTGTCATCCCCAAATTTTTGAGTGAAGAGTTCATAAAACACATCCCATGACAGGATGGAACTAGCTTCTAAGGCAAAATACCAAGTAGAAGCATTTCCATCAAACGTGTAAGGGAACAGTCTGCAAACCACGTCTTCATGTATGACGTTCCTAAGTCTGATGTCCTGCATGAAATATTTGATGTGGTATTCCACAGGGATTTTGTCATTTGGCTTAAATTTAGGAAGCCACTTCTTAGGTTTTTTAGGAAACCGATGCTCATTGCCTAAAACAGACACGACATCCCCATCCAACCAAGGCCTGTTATGTTGTTCGTAATCCATAGGGATAGATTTTGTTGATGACTCTAAAGATTCAGAATTTGACGATTTGTCTAAGGAAGATGAAGAAGAGGGAGGAGATGGGGGTGGTACTCCTACTCGAATGCTATATTGAGGAGTAGATGACTCCTAAAAAAATGAATCTATATCTAACCCATGCGTAGATGGTTCATTGAAAAAGGTTGCGACGTCTTTTAGCTTTTTGGTCACCTGGGCTTAGATTATTTTGATTATTGTCCTGGGTAGGATTCTGGGTTGGATGTTATTCAATGAACCGTCTTCGAATCTCAGCAACGATATGTGGATTACCCTTCAACAGTTGTTCAACTATGATGGGTCCTGGGATGGGTGATACGAGAATGTATCTGTCTGATGGGGTAGTCTATTCCTGTCCAGGGGTAGATAGGACTACGTCTGAACCTTGTGATGTTTGTTTCCCTGATGTAGACGCGTGGTGTGACTACGAGTGATAATCATATCTCTTGCTGGAGGAGGTGTTTGTGTATTTCGTATAGGCATGATGTGTTGGCCCTCCTTCTAGCACCATTTGTTGAATCCTTAGTTGTGTATGTGGCTGAAAAATGTGTCTAAGGCCTACAACACACAAAAAAAATGCAGCCAAAGGTTTCTAACAATCCCAATCAGGTATTTATTTATCCTCGAGCTATTTAAAGTAGTGATCTCGCACGGATATTTCAATAGCCTCCGCTGGATTTTAAAAGTTTGATCCACAAAGGATCTATTTCCCAGGCTGGAAAACAAGGTGGGTGATAGGAAGAAAAGAAAAATCAGATCTAACTATGAAAGTAATCCTGATATGACCTAAACTACCTAAAGAGAACTGTTGATTTGATTTACAGATTATCTTGAGATATTTGAATAACAAGTAATTCACCACATTGACAGAAATGAAAATGGGATGATAAACTCCTTACTTAAATCGCAATCTTTTACTGAAAATTAAATGAAAGTAACTCAAGATTAAATCATTCAAGATAACATGCAGATACATATGTTAGTTGAAAAACCAACATTTATTTGTTGTAAATCTTTTACTCTTCAATTACTTACAGAAATAGATAAATACAGTTAAAGAATAAATTCCTTGAAGATTTTCCAATGCATTAATTAATAACAGAGAGAAATCTAGGTTATAAATGAACACATTCATCAATTGCAAGTAAATCATGGCATCTTCTAACCAATCAAAACAAGGAAAATTGATATCTGTCAAAGAAATTCAATCAGATCATAGACAAGAGATAAGAAATAACAGTGTTGTATTATTCAAAGTTTTGCAATAAATTACATACACCTTAATAAAAACAGAGGTGTTTTCAATCTCTTGTACCAATCCTTTCTTCTCCAAAAGTCCCCAAAACATCCCTTGATACATTTGAGAACTACCTCTTAAATACTTATTACAAAGAATGAATCTCCCTCAAAAGGAGATCAAAGAACCTAAACAAAACTAAAATCCCATAAAATGTCTCCATATTTTCCATATGCATAAGAATTCCTTAATATCAGGATAACTGGCGGATTCCATGCCAAGTTGATCATTGCATTTGTGATCTTCAATTTCATTTTTAGCCAGATTATGCCAAAAACGAATAAAGATATGGATCTTTCCTTCTACTATGAATCGTTTATTAATCAAATGATCTACATCATCTATGCTAATACGATCAAGCTTCTTGATATTCTCTTCCTCTTCATCCCTTTGTTGCTCCACTTGTTCAATCATTAATCCTGGTGGACATGCTTTTTCAATAAGTAGCATTGTAGGAAAATATTATTCGTCCATAAGGTTGTGTTGTTCCCACTATATGTCAGTTAATTAAAACTTAACATACAGAGTGCTAAACATAAATTATCAACCCGAGGAAGTCTTTTTTCAAAGTTATCATGCAAGATCTATGCAAGCACAATTTCTACCTGACATTGTTATCTATTGATATGCAATTGTAACTATTTGTAGACTAGATCACACCTGCTTGAAAAGAAATCAAGCCTAAGCCTATTCATAAAATCACACTGTAAATCTAATCACACTTAAACAAAATCAATTATATGAAACAAAATATAGTTGCATACATCTAAAAGAATTGTTATGTTGGCCAACGATCTATTAAATGAATTATCAACACAACGATTATGATAAATCTAATGAATGAAAGCATGCAATAACAAACTTACAATTAATGAGTGAAAGCAAGAACAAAACAATAAGCAAATATAAACAATAACAAACTTACAATTAACACTACCAGCATATGCTCAGGGAATAGGGCCCTTTTCCCCACTGAGCAGAGCTGGATCTCCACATTAAAAGTCTACAACTCTAGAATTAAGAAACTGCTAGCATGTATTATCAGAATGAAAGTATTACAATGGATCTGGATCAAATCCTACATCATAACATTGATTTCTCTCTTCCTAGCATCTCCTATCCTCCCTTCTCAATGAGATTGATTACATATTTATATATAAAATTATATCCTGAAAATGAAGAACTGAACCCCTAGCCTGTGATCTGTAACAGTTGAAACACGGCCATAACTGCTGGTAACTTTGGAACCGGCCGCAACACCAAATCTGGAAAATACCCTCTTGAAGAACCACTTGCATATCGCAACCCATGGCTTTGTTTGGCGATTTCCTTGCAATTCAGGTAAATGAGAATGTTACGCACAAAACCCATGTCTAGGATTCTTGAGATTCATTTCCATCTACCTGAAAGTCAAGATGTGAATCAAGGTGTTCTTATGTGGCATGCATTTTCGGTTAAGACTGTAACAGCTGGCTATGAGCGTTTTGTACGTGACAAATCACTCCACAAACCATAATTAGTAAAATTATGCATAATAGTCTTTAATTCATCAAAGATAAAGGAAAATAATCATTATTAACCACTTAAAACAGCAATGGAAGTAGCATGTTGTTTTATGCACAGCTACAATAAATGGATGGAAACTGGAATGATAAATGGGCAATAATGGTAAGAAAATGGATAAAAGATATGTCGATAAGTGATGAAAAAATGGACAATTTCAGGGCCCAACATCTCCCCCAAACTGAACTTGTTACATGTCCTCATGGAACCCAATACCTATGTAGCATCCAACTAGAAAAACTCATTCACTTGTTCCTTCATTTTACCATTCACACAGCTGCAACTAGAAGAAATGGAGAGTTTAATAGAAATTGGCAGTCACTTAGCGAAGGATTTAGCAGAAAATTTGGCGGATTCGCAGCTCTTTAGTAGAAATTTGGCAGAGTCACAGCTTATTTTAGCAAAGAATTTGGCGAAGGTTTTAGCGAAGATTTTGGCGAAATAGTGCTAAATTTAGAGGCGAATTTGGCAGAGTCACAGCTTATTTTAGCAGATAATTTGGCAAAGGTTTTAACGAAGATTTTGGCGGAATAGCGCTAAATTTAGCGACAAATTTGGCGGACTCGCAGCTGACGAAAAACTGACTCGCAGCTCGTAGCTGACGGAAAATGGACTCGCAGCTGATGGGAAACGGACTCGCAGCTGATGGAATGGGAAACAGACTCGCAGCTAATAGAACAGGAAATGAACTCGCAACTGATGGAACGAAAAACAGACTCGTAGCTAACGGAACGGGAAATGGAAAATAGACTCACAGCTGACGGAATGGGAAACGAGAAACAGACTCATAGCTGACAGAATGGGAAACGGACTCACAGCTGACGGAACGGGAAATCGGAAATGGACTCACAGCTGACGGAATGGAAAACGAACTTGCAGCTGACAAAAAATGGACTCGCAGCTGACGGAAAACGAGAAACAACAATATTTGACGGTGTTGCAGCCTTTTAAACGAAAAAATTTCGAGGCCATATTCTCCCAAAGCACGAGCTCTGTTGGGCTAAAATTTTGTAAGAAATTCACTACCATTCTAATGCATCTCCACGCCAAAAATTAGACAAACCCACATCACGGATTTCGAGAAAAATGCAAATTGGCTGTAGGTGATTATGGCCATTTTCTTGAAAATCGTGCACTGGATTGAGCTAAAACTTGTCACGTTTGTTAATATTGGTATTATGCATTTCTTGTCCAAAAATCATAAGAATATAACTTACCAATTGAAATATATTCCCAAATCCAATTCTGCACTTTTGAACATGAATAAAAATGTGTTGAAGCTGAACTTTCGGAACCAATATTTCAAAAAATACAAAATGGGTTGGGCTGAAATTTTGTAAGAAAGTAAATATCATTATAATGCATCTCCACAACAAAAATTAAACAAACCCACATCACGGATTTCAAGAAAAATGTGAAATGTTTGTAGGTGATGATGGTCATTTTCTCGAAAACCATGCACTGGATTGAGCTGAAACTTGCCACGGTTGTTCTTCATAATGTTATGCATTTATTGTCCAAATTTCATGGGGATCCAATTCGTGGTTTGTGAGATATGCTCAATTCACATTCGGCATTTTATGTGAGGAACAATATGCATGAGAAATATGAATGTGAATGGAAAACCAGCAAGCATAGTAGCTCCTCCCCCAAACTGAATAATTTTTCATGTCCTCATGGAAAGTAGGAGTTGTTATCTTAGTTGGAAATTAGCCATCTCCCCCAAACTTAACATATGCAGCATTCAATGATTCTCAAATTTTCACAAACATTTCACTTGTAACAGCTGGCCCATTGCTCCATGGAGAAGAATATAGCATAGATCTGTTTAGGATGTTGCTACATAAATGCAGATATCAAATTTAGATGGCTCTCAATCACTCAACAAAACTCATGCATATAACTTTGTGATAGCACCAAACTTAATTACAATGGATCTGGATCAAATCCTACATCATAACATTGATTTCTCTCCTTCTAGCATCTCCTATCCTCCCTTCTCAATGAGATTGATTACATATTTATACATAAAATTATATTCTAAAAATGAAGAACTGATCCCCGAGCTTGTGATCTGTAACAGCTGAAACACGACCGTAACTGCTGGCAACTTTGGAACTGGCCGCAACACCAAATCTGTAAAATACCCTCTCGAAGAACCACCTGCATATCGCAAACCGTGGCTTTGTTTGGCGATTTTCCTCGTGACTTAGGTAAATGAGGATGTTATGCACAAAACCCATGTCTCGGAGTTTTTAGATTCATTTCCATATAGCCACAAATCAAGATGAAAATCAAGGTGTTCTTATGTGGCAAGCAAATCACTACCATTCTAATGCATCTCCACACCAAAAATTAGACAAACCCACATCACGGATTTCAAGAAAAATGCAAATTGATTGTAGGTGATTATGGCCATTTTCTCGAGAGCCATGCACTGGATTAAGCTGAAACTTGCTACGTTTGTTCATCTTGGTATTATGCACTTCGTGTCCAAAAATCATGAGAATCTAACTTACCAATTGAAAGATATGCCCAAATCAAATTCTGCACTTTTGAACATGAATAAAAATGTGTTGCAGCTAAACGTTCGGAACCAATATTTCAAAAAATAGAAAATGGGTTGGGCTGAAATTTTGGAAGCAAGTAAATATCATTATAATGCATCTCCAAACAAAAATTAGACAAACCCACATCACGGATTTCAAGAAAAATGTGAAATGTCTGTAGGTGATGATGGTCATTTTCTCGAAAACCGTGCACTGGATTGAGCTAAAAATTGCCACGGTTGTTCTTTATAATGTTATGCATTCCCTGTCCAAATTTCATGAGTATACAATTTGTGGTTTGTGAGATATTCTCAATTCAAATTCGGCATTTTATGTGAGGAACAATATGCATGAGAAATATGAATGTGAATGGAAAACCAGCAAGCATAGTAGCTCCTCCCCCAAACTGAATAATTTTTCATGTCCTCATGGAAATTAGGATTTGTTATCTTAGTTGGAAAGTATCCATCTCCCCCAAACTTAACATATGCATCATTCAATGATTCTCAAACTTTCACAAATATTTCACTTGTAACAGCTGGCCCATTGCTCCATGGAGAAGAATATAGCATAGATCTGTTTAGGATGTTGCTACATAAATGCAGATATCAAATTTATATGGCTCTCAATCACTCAATAAAACTCATGCATATAACTTTGTGATAGCACCAAACTTAATTACAATGGATCTGGATCAAATCTTACATCATAACATTGATTTCTCTCCTCCTAGCATCTCCTATCCTCCCTTCTCAATGAGATTGATTACATATTTATACATAAAATTATATTCTGAAAATGAAGAACTGAACCCCCAGTTTGTGATCTGTAACAGCTGAAACATGGCTATAACTGCTGACAACTTTGGAATCGGCCGCAACACCAAATCCAGAAAATACCCTCTCGAAGAACCACCTGCATATCGCAAACCGTGGCTTTGTTTGGTGATTTGTTCATCTTGGTATTATGCACTTCCTGTCCAAAAATCATGACAATCTAATTTACCAATTGAAAGATATGCCAAATCAAATTCTGCACTTTTGAACATGAATAAAAATGTGTTGAAGCTGAACTTTCGGAACCAATATTTCAAAAAATAGAAAATGGGTTGGGCTGAAATTTTGTAAGAAAGTAAATACCATTATAATGCATCTCCACAACAAAAATTAAACAAACCCACATCACGGATTTCAAGAAAAATGTGAAATGTTTGTAGGTGATGATGGTCATTTTCTCAAAAACCATGCACTGGATTGAGCTGAAACTTGCCACGGTTGTTCTTCATAATGTTATGCATTTCCTGTCCAAATTTCATGGGGATCCAATTCGTGGTTTGTGAGATATGCTCAATTCACATTCGGCATTTTATGTGAGGAACAATATGCATGAGAAATATGAATGTGAATGGAAAACCAGCAAGCATAGTAGCTCCTCCCCCAAACTGAATAATTTTTCATGTCCTCATGGAAAGTAGGAGTTGTTATCTTAGTTGGAAATTAGCCATCTCCCCAAACTTAACATATGCAGCATTCAATGATTCTCAAATTTTCACAAACATTTCACTTGTAACAGCTGGCCCATTGCTCCATGGAGAAGAATATAGCATAGATCTGTTTAGGATGTTGCTACATAAATGCAGATATCAAATTTATATGGCTCTCAATCACTCAACAAAACTCATGCATATAACTTTGTGATAACACCAAACCTAATTCAAATCAGCTCATGTTATCAAAATGCCAATTTTACCATGTAATTAAGATAAAGTAGCAATGATTCTTTTCTTACTGTTGGTTCTTATGTGGCAGCAGCAAGACTTCTTTTCTTACTACTGGTTCTTATGTGGCAGCAGCAAAACTTTCTATTGTTGGTTCTTGTGTGACAACAATAAAGTATCATTTTTTCATGCTTATTCAGTTGGGTTGGTGAGATGTTGTGTTGGAATTTGAAGTGGATGTGCATGAATGATGAAGTGTTAGAGTTGAGTGGGAAATGATGGAAATGGATGGACATAAAATGCTATATAGACAATGAAAATGGCTAATGCTTAGTGGTTCTTCATGACATTTCTCTAAATCTTTAATAAATAAAAAACTCATGCTATTTTACCTCAAGTGTTACCTCCATGGAAGCCTTGGTTGACATGAATGGACTGATGTATGCTAGAGCTATGTAGGCCGATCTGATGCTGAGACGTATGTATATGAGAGCTAAAACTGGATGAGACTAAATTTGATCCATGATGTTGTGCTGGTTGCATGTAAGACTAACTGCTGAGACAATTGATGAGGATAAATTCTACCATAGAAGCAGAAAGCCCTTTCTCTTATTCTAAAAATCAACTGTTGAATTGAAAATGGAAAGGAATTGCAAAACTACTAAACAAATGATGCTACAAATAATTGTTGAAACCATTAGATCACATAATCTTCAACTGCTACAAACCGAGGTACAATTCTTACCATTCGAATGAATGTGCTCAAGTCGAGCATGGAAAGAAATCATTGGATTACCAGCCATTAATGTATGTCGTTAACCAATATGAAGAAACTCACCTTTGATGACAGTGAGCTCTAAAGTACCTTAGTGCATCTTGATAGGTATGAATGGATGTGCTGGAGTCGAGCCACCTGCAAGATTTGTCAATCAAGAGGCATTGATGAATCCCCATGATTAACAACAAGGAAATCTGTCATTGATTCATGCAGATACCAGGGCACTATAAAAAATCTAATCTCGGTCCCAGATTATGTTTCGGAGTCGATGGGACAAGACCATTGGAAGGTGGACCTTAATGAATTTCACATCATCCAATACGAGTACAAAATAAATGATTGTGAAGAATCATAGTGAAAAATAAAACCAACATGAAACTCAGAAGTGAAAAGTATATGTGAAGTCATGATGTAGTAGTGGTGGGAAATAAAGTGGTTATGGTGACTACATAAGCAGTGGAAAATGGGACTTCGATATGAATGGATTTTTAAGGTTTTGAAATGAGGAGGGTGAATGAATCTACCATAGGGAAATTGACTTCTTGAGGAGTTTTTTTTTTTTGGCAACAATTGGTATGACAGGTGTCTAAAAATGATTCTTGGCATGTAGCAATGGGACTTGACTTATTTAACATTGGTATAGTTTGCACATCAATATATCCATTTTTTGTATGTGCTCAATCCATTTGCAAATTGATAAAAAGTCTTGATCAAGAGTCACTCGTGCATGCATTGACCTTCTTCTTCCAAGGACCTGCAAAAACCTAGCACTTGCCTGCAATAAAACATGAGATGATGGAAGAAGAGAGATGATTAGTCTCTCTTCACCCAACACTTATGAAAAAAAAACAACAAGAAATTACTTATAAAACAAATCCAAAGAAAAATGAACAAAGCAAAATCCACTTTATACCTGCGGGAGAGCAATGTCCATCTAGACTCACCAATGGTATTCTGATCATAGCTTCTTCGTTCCTTGTCCAATTTGAGTGATTTCAAAACCAAATGAAATTAAATTCATAGGTATATTTCCATTAGAAACAGGTTTTTAAAATCCTATGTAATGATGTTCCAAATCACTCAGTAAACAACCTGCATGACAAAGTGTTTTTTTGAATTTTGGACTAGAGCAACAGTCAAGGTTTTAGGCATAAATTTTTCGTTTGATAACGGATTGATGTGATTCCAATTGAATATGAAATTAGATTCATTTAGGTATCTCTATTAGAAATATGTTTTGAATCCAACAATAATTGATGGGTCAAAGAAGCCAATGAACAATCTAGAAAATAGAGTTTTAGGAATGCAAATTTATGATAGGCAGTCGGTATTTTGGTCATAAAATTTACATACGATATCGGAATGGAGTGATTAAAATTGAGTTGTAAACTAGATTCATAGGGTAATATACCAATGAAATAGGTTTGCAATATATGTTCAATAAGGCATCCAAAAATTTACCGTCCCGACTCTGTTCCTAAACTGTCAGCTTGACACCCTGTTAGTATTTCGGCCATAAAATTTTCGTTTGACACCCAATCGTAAAAATTAAAATTGTTTTGGAATATAAATTCAAAGATATACTTGGGATGTAAACATGTTTTAAAAATAAGTCCATTTGGTCTCCCAAAAATGGACTGCCCCGACTGTGTTCCAATAAAATTTTCAAGCCAAAATGTCACCAAAAATTTAATAAATGAAATTTGACCCCAAAAAGTGATTGGAATAGGTGCGAATGTTTTTTATGATGTAAATTTAAATATAACACACATCCATATCAAAAAATTCAAGCATTGAGCACCTACATTGACTTACACGGTCTGTTGTAGCCGCAGCTGCAACTCTTAAAAAATGACATAATGTTGAAATAAAGCATGTGCATTTTTATGGAAAATAAAAACTAAATACATATCATGATGTGAAACACACACACATATCTCAAACTCATAAATTTTTACCTCTAGCACAGTCACAGCTGGGTGTTGCAGTTCATTGTCACAGCTAGTGTTTGCAACTCACTGTCACAGCTGAGAGTAATCACAGCTACGAGTAATCATAATCGAGAGTAATCAGTCACAGCTGGGTGTTGCATCTAACAAATTCATGCCAAATTTCAATCTTGAAGGGTTCCATAATCATTGACTCAATTTCCTGTGGATCCTTCATTCACCTTCCCTAATTACTGTAATTTTGTTTTCATGATATTTTTATTTTTATTTGTAACAAATAGAGACAAATTGAAATTGGGAAATTGATGAAAAAAAATGACTTAAGCATTTTGTTCAAATAGTCAACAATTCCAAAGCATTCATGAAAACATCTCATACCCATTCTTTATATTTCTACTTTTTGATCTTCCATATCGCAACAAGGCGTAGGAAGAGAGCATACTTATTCAAAAATAAAAAACAAACAAAAGCATGGTTTTATTCTGATATTCTATCCTACCCTATTCTACTTGGAAATATAAAAATCGTTCAAGTGTATGCATATTTCCAATGGAGCCATTTTCAAAGAAGTGACTCAAGTATGCTCATACTCCCAACAAAAATATATAAATTTATGAATGCTAGGATATGAGAGATCAAGTTCCCTTGAAATGATGGTGCCAAGAATTGGTGAAGTATGAAATGATGTTGTAGACCGATGATAGATTGAAACCAAGCTTCAATATAGTCTTTGTTCCCTTGATTACTCATGGATGTTACACCATGAAGATCCTTATTAAACTGATCTTCCTCAATGCATAAGATTTTTGGATCTAATGATGTGAATGATGCTTTTGGTTCCAATGGTTGTTCTTCATCAAATATTATGTTTGTCTTGTTGATCTTGTCTGCTTGCTTATGAGGACTAGAAGAAACTCCATCTGCAAAACTTGGTTTTAAAACATGTTCAGGCCTCGTATGGATTTGCTGCAACAACGCACAGCCTTTTTGCAGCGATGTAGGTGAGGTAGAACAAGAGGGAAATCTATGAAAATTTTGCAGTTCAGCACTCTAAGTATACTGTACTGCTTTATTATGGTTAGGGTGGAGGGTGGATTGGACAGGAAATTGTGTTGTGTACCAAGGAGTTTGATGAGAAGATAGATGTGGCTGATGTAGATGATTGAGTTGTGAGGTTGATATTGAAGGACGAATTTGTGTTGCGGCATGAGGGAGAGTGGCCATGTGATCATAAGATAGGCCATTCCAACCTTGTGGATAAGGTAGGTAAGAGTTAAATTGAGGCTGCAACAGCTGCCATGGTGGAAGAGTATTCAATGGCCGAGTATGAAAGTAAGGAAATGGAGGGATAGAGTTTTGAACCATAGATGTAGGCCATGGTTGACATGACTATTGCAATGAGTTGGTTGTAACTCCCAGATCTTTTTGATATGTTTCTTTCATCCTTGGTAAGGAGAGACAATGATCTGTTAAATGATTCAAGTCACATATACCACACCTTTCAAGACTATCCAAAGGGAAATCCCTTGCTTCTCTTATTTCCTCCTGCTTTTCCTTATCCTGCAAAACATTCGATTGTGAATCAGTTTTAGAAATTTCAAATAAATTGTTGATTTCAGCTCATAAAACTCTTGTTTTTGCAGCAGATTTCAAAAATAAAGATAAAAGTTCCTTAGAATTCTTACCCGTCTTGAAGTTTCCTCTTGAATACCTTCTACATAACTCACAAATATCATCATATGCTAACTGAAATACATTACCTATTCCCATCAGATTTAATACTTCTAAATATTCAGCTTGGATTCCCTTGAGTAGAAGTGTTTTTAAGATCTCCTTCCCCAGTTTCCTCTGTTTGGATCTTTGGAGGTTATATTGAAAGTGTTTGATGTATTCCTCCAGACTCTCTTCTTCTCCTTGTGTCATTTCGAAGATGTCTTCATTGACCCTACAATAATCTTGGTACCTTTTCAAGAATACATGTTTCATGTCTTCCCAAGTTTGTATACAATTCCCACCGAGGCTCATGAATCATCGGGGGGTTGTTCCTTTTAGAGTAAGGGAAAACACATTCAACTTTTGATCATTAGCAAAATAACCATATCCTCTACAAAGTACTTCAAATTGAAATAAAAATACATCAGGGTCTTCGTTTTCCAAACCGTGAAAATTTGGTAGAACATGTGGGGGAATTCTTTTCGTTGGTGCCACTCCTCTCGAATCTCTGTTGAGAAATTTGAAGGTAACAACTTCTGCATATTTTTTACTTGCCATCTCTTTATTAGATTCTTTATGTGCTATCTTGAAGCTCCTCCTTCGAATGTTCCTGTCAACTTGTTAGTAGAATGGGTGGTGCTTACAACACCACTAAGGGGAATGATAAGATTTATGCTCCAAAGATTGAAATTGAAATAAAACTGAATGTAAAGATAGAAATTCCACAGTCAAAATAAATTCAATAAACTAAAATGTAATCATTGAACCTACATGCCCTACTTTAATAATGCATCTACAAAACAATGTCAGATTTACTTTTGCACAATTAATAACTTCCCTGGAAACGTCGCCAAAATGTTGTGCCCACTATATGTCAGTTAATTAAAACTTAACATGCAGAGTGCTAAACATAAATTATCAACCCGAGGAATTCTTTTATTTCAAAGTTATCATGCAAGATCTATGCAAGCACAATTTCTACCTGACATTGTTATCTATTGATATGCAATTGTAATTGTTTGTAGACTAGATCACACCTGCTTGAAAATAAATCAAACCTAATCCTATTCATAAAATCACGCTGTAAATCTAATCACACTTGAACAAAATAAATTCTCATGAAACAAGATCTAATTGCATACATCTAAAAGAATTTCTATGTTGGCCAATGATCTACCAAATGAATTATCAACACAATGATTATGACAAATCTAATGAATGAAAGCATGCAATAACAAACTTACAATTAATGAGTGAAAGCAAGAACGAAACAATAAGAAAATATAAACAATAAAAAACTTACAATTAACACTACCAGCATCTTCTCAAGGAAGAGGGCCCTTTTCCCCACTGAGCAGAGCTGGATCTCCACATTAAAAGTCTACAACTCCATAATTAAGAAACTGGCAGCATATATTATCAGAATCAAAGTATTACAATGGATCTAGATCAAATCCTACATCATAACATTGATTTCTCTCCTCCTAGCATCTCCTATCCTCCCTTCTCAATTAGATTGATTGCATATTTATAAATAAAATTATATCCTGAAAATGAATAACTGAATCCCCAGCTTGTGATCTGTAACAGCTGAAACACGGCCGTAACTGCTGGCAACTTTGGAACCGGCCGCAACACCAAATATGGAAAATACCCTCTTGAATAACCACCTGCATATCACAAACCATGGATTTTTTTGGATATTTCCTCACGAGTCAGGTAAATGAGGATGTTACGCACAAAACCCATGTCTCTGATTTTTTATATTCATTTCCATATACCTGCAAATCAAGATGTGAATCAAGGTGTTATTATGTGGCATGCATTTTCGATTAAGGGTGTAACAGCTGGCTATGAGCATTCTGTACGTGACAAATCACTCCTCAAACCATAATTAGTAAAATTATGCATAATAGTCTTTAATTCATCAAAGATAAAGGAAAACAATCATTATTAACCACTTAAAACATCAATGCAAGTAGCATGTTGTTTTACACACAGCTACAACAAATGGATGGAAAATGGAATGATAAATGGGAAATAATGGTAAGAAAATGGATGAAAGATATGTTACTAAGTGATGGAAAAATAGAAAATTCCAGTGCCCAACAGGTTGTCTGCAGCATACCACCTCCTGCTGCAAATGGCTTGTGCCTTCTTTATGGCTCCAACGATTGTTTCATCTAAATATTCCTTGGCTCTTAAGATAGTTCTGATTTTCTTAAACTGGAAGTTAGTGAGAAAGGTGACATTATCTGGCTTATGTTTCATATACCTTTTACAGTCTGTGACCTCATCATAAGCCTTTCAATCTTGTTACCTCTTTTCAACCAAATCTTCTAGAACAACATACATTTTATCAAAAGTCATATGAGTTTCAAAAATGTTATCTAAGGTTTTAAATAACTCACTGACTAAATCATGGTGTTCCCTGTTAGTCCGAATAGCTAGCTCCTTGAATTCTTCCTGATAAAACTTAGAGAACGAAGATGAAGCTGCACTTACAGTTGCATCTTCACACTATTTTTCTAGGAAAGCTACCTTTTGTACAAAAGTGGAATTGGTGGTATTTTCTCTCTATAGCTCATCATGAAGGGAAACATTCTTCAATTCTAGTTCATCATACCTATTCTCATGTTGTCTCTTGAGTTGTTCCAATTCCTCCTTCAGTTTGACAATTTCTGCCTTCTGCTTGTCGAATTCCCTATTCAAAGTATTCCCAACATTAAAATTGGCACCTGTAAAATCTCCTAAAATAGATGCAATGTCTATAGAATCCACTTATGGATCACCTGATTGTTGAGTCCATACAATTTCATTTGAAAGGGATGTATCCATATCACTCTATTCCCTGCTCCTCTTCTTCCCTCTCTTCACCACTGATTTATCAACCTTACTATAGCGATATTCTCCCAGAGATATCACAAAATATTCATTGAATTCATCCCTCCTCTCATCGATAGGGAGTATATTAATACCTGTGGATATCAAAGAGGAGGTTTGAGTCATAGTGTGAGAGGGTATGGATATAGTAATATGAGAAGTGAGCAGAGGGGAAGCACTACTCAGGGTAAGAGTCACTTCAGGGGTTGAAGAATTGTCAGGAACATAATTTTCAATAGATGAAACTCGTAGGGTGGTGGCTCTAAGTTATGATGATGATAGTGCTGAGGTTTTCTCATGTACCGGGGATGATACTGAACTGAAAGAAGGAATATGCCATGGAACCTTAAAGACTGGAGGTAGAGTGGATGATGGAATGGGTATTTGAATAGAAATAGGTGTAACAGAATAGGGTATGTGAGTGGCATCTTCATAAAGCTAAGACATCAGAGGTGTCATGGCAAAGCCAATGGGAAACGAGAATAAGGCCATGATGGACGAATGGAGTAAATCCGAAGAAGATGGGCAAGGAAGAAGGTTGTGATTGTGAGGGGGGTGATGAATATTTTTTGATTGCTACCATTAAACAAATTGATAAATTCTATAAGTCATTAGAATTTCCAGCTTCTACAATAACAGGCACGGGGGAGATTCTTTCATCTTCATCTTCTAAATGAGTCAAATCTATAGTAGAAGTAGGGATGGATGAAACTTTAACCTTCAATATTTTAAAAGAATTCTCCTCAATCTGGGTTTTTTTAGATTGAGCTTTCTCAACAACAGTAGTCACCTGAGCAGCTTCAGCTGATTAAGAAGTTGTAATTTCTTGAGTGTCTAGTGCTGAACTCATTCTGCTCAGGTTCTATTTGATCTGCTTCGAAGTATGTAAATAAGATTTGACCCGCTGATAAACATATGCCTATGGGACTTCTTCCATGGGACCTTTCCCTTTCTCTGTAGCTGAACTGGTTTCCATGGATGTGTTTTTTACTACTAGAGCCTCCTTTGCTACGTATTGAGCTTCCTTTTCTTCCCTGTCTTTTATCACTTTTTCCTGAATGTCTAACTCCATAGCCATGTAATGTCAAACCCCGTCCTTGATTTCCTTTTGGTATAGTAGGATATGAATTTGTTATTCTTTACTTTTAGCCCTTTCCAAAACTTCAGGGAAAGTATCAAAACCCTGATAGATGAATTCATCTAGGGCTTCTTCATGAGCATACCCTACTTTAAAGTGATTCTACTTGAGGTGTAAATAACCAATCCCCTTGGGACCATGGTGCCTCTTACTAGAAAAACCTAGTTTGAGTGACACTATGTGGTCACTGAGTTCTGATGCCCAAGTATAGGTCGGTATGCTCAAGGATCCAAGGGTTAGAGGAAATTTGGGCTAGAGTTTCCTCTTGGGTTCTACACATTTCTTATATATCCCTTTATTCACTGTCTGAAATGAGATTTCTTCAAGAACCAACCTGTCAGGCACGACCTTTGGTATCATATGAGTAAAATTTATACCAAAGACTTTGATATATGTGAACAACTCACCAACATACAAATATCCCATTGTGGCTATAAGGGTTTTGGCTTCAGGGGAGAATTGAGGAGCTTCCTTGTTGAAAATTAGGAAATAAACCCGGCCGAGGAAACTGTCACAGATGGCATAAAATATGGTTACATAATTGGTGTCCCATAGCTCCGAATAATAAATACATATGGGTAGGGTTGTTCATACCCAAATCCATCCCATTTTTGGATAACAGAGCTCAGTGAAAAAGATATCCAGAATGAAGGCAGAGAAGAAGAAGTTGGGCTTTTTCCTAGAAATAGCTTTCTGGAATTCCTATATGGAAGTTTTAAGTTCTAGAGACAAGATCGAAGCCCGGGGGAGGGATTCCCCTGTAGTTATGACATGATGGGAAATCAGAGCCCATTCTTCCTTGAAGTAAGAAAAGTTGGGGAGACCGTAGAGCTTGCACAACATTGCTACAAGTAGGGAATAGGGTTCCTTGAACCATTCAATGGGGTAAGGGTCATCTTTTCTGAATATCTAGGACTTAATCATTTGATCAAAATTGTACCTGTACTTACCAGTTTTAACAAAATTAGCATTAAGGAGCTGCTTAAAAGGTTTAAGAGGATAAATGTTTACAAAGGTTTCAGAATGGAAATTGTCCAGTAGCAGTCTAGTACTAGTATTAAAAGAATGGTCCTTTGGATTAGCATGGTCAATAATCCATCTAACTGTGTCATTGTAAGGGAGAATGGTCGGTTTTGCAGCAATCATGTGGAAATACCCGATTCTCTCGTAAATAAGTTGGTCTCCTTGAAAGTATGAAAGGTCATTGTTGTCATAGATAGAGTAGATTTCAGACCAATATAATTGGTAAGTTTCGCTAACATGGCCATAGGTATTAGAGAAGACACCAAAATTTGAGTCTTTGGTGAGCATATATTTCTGGAGGTTTTTGCACCGGGTAATTCGAGGCATTTTGGAGGCTGCCATGTTTTGTTGGACACATAAACTAGAAATTAAAACTAACTTATATAGGAACAACAATAAGAAATTCAAATTTGGAAAGGAAACTCGATAACTAACCTGAAACCAGAGTGAATAACGATGAAATTGCTTGGTAAAAATCCGAAGGTAAATTCACGCAGCATAGCAAGTTACAGTGGTAAAATAGTGAAGAAATCATGAATAAGTCCAACATATATATAATTCACGGGAAATAATTCAGACCGTAGGATGAGGATGAAAACAACGATCAAGATTAGACTTTACGGGATGCGGGATTAAATAACAAAATCAAAATTTTATTAATCATTCTGTAACCAGCATTCTGTATTTTGCAGGATGCGGGGTGCGGGATCGAAAAAT
This sequence comes from Pseudotsuga menziesii, assembly GCA_001517045.1. NCBI lineage: Eukaryota > Viridiplantae > Streptophyta > Pinopsida > Pinales > Pinaceae > Pseudotsuga > Pseudotsuga menziesii. Next base: position 703,701 of record LPNX010922793.1, on the reverse strand, counting down.
AACAAAATTTTATTCAAACTTCTTCGCATCCCACATTCTGCACTTTGCAGGATTCAGGTTGCGGAAACATGTAAACCGAATGACATATCAAATGATATCTCGTTCCCCTCATTCCAGACTTATGCGGGATGCGGGTTGTGGGTTGACCAAAGCATATTTATCAAAAATCTACTGCATCTCGCATTCCACATTTGCAGGATATGGGTTGTGGAGTGGGGAAGTTCAAAAAAAATCACTAAAAAGGTCCCGCATTCTGCAACTTGCAGGTGGTAGGGTGCAGGTTACGGAAACGCAAAACAATCCCAAACAAAACTAGCTTTCCACATTTTAAAATCATACAAATCAAGCATGGATTTTGGAAAATTTGGTCAAGTTAGACAATCCCCGAAGTAAAGAAAAATGTAATAGAAGCCATAAGAATGTTACAAAGGATCCTACCAAGTTAACTTTGTATATGTGATTGGGCTCCCTTGTCAGAATCACATAGGATATGTTGTACCTACAACACAACTATGGTTTTACCAACCTTGAAAGAGAGCCAAAATAGCTCCAAATCTCATAAAAATAAGTGTTCGTGCCTATCTCTCATGTGGAAATATAAATCTACTTTAAAATTTCAATTACGAGAAAGTGGACAAAAGTGCATATTTTCAACCTTGGTTTAACCAACCTTGAACCAGAGCCAAAATAGCTCCAAATATCATAAAAATAGGTGTCCATGCTTATCTCTCAAATGGGTACCTAAATCCACTTTCAAAACTTAATTCCAATAAATTCAACAAAATTGCATCTTTTCCAACCTTGGTTTGACAAACCTTGAACGAGGGCCAAAATAACTCCAAATCTCATAAAAATAGGTGTCCATGCTTATCTCTCAAATGGGTATATAAATCTAATTTACAATTTCAATTCTGAGAAAGTCACGAAAAGTGCATATTTTAAACCTTGGCTTGACCAACCTTGATCGAGGACCCAAATAGCTCCAAATTTCATAAAAATAGGTGTCCATGCTTATCTCTCAAATGGGAACCTAGATCCACTTTCAAAAATCAATTTCAAGAAAGTCAACAAAAGTGTATATATTCAACCTTGGTTTGACCAACCTTGAATGAGGCCCAAAACAGATCCAAATCTCATAAAAATAGGTGTACATGCTTATCTCTCAAATGGATACCTAAATGCAATTTCAAAACTCAATTAGGAGAAAGTCGAGTAAAGTGCATCTTTTTAACCTTGGTTTGACCAACCTTGAACGAGGGTGAAAATAGCTCCAAATCTCATAAAAATAGGTGTCTATGCTTATCTTGCAAAATGTGTACCTAAAACTAATTTAAAATTTCAATTCCAAAAGAGTAAAAAAAAGTGCATATTTTCAACCTTGGTTTGACCAAGATTTAACGTGGGCAACAATAGCTCCAAATATCATAAAAATAGGTGTCCATGGTCATCTCTCAAATGGGTAACTAAATCCACTTTCAAAATTCGATTCCAAGAAAGTCGACAAAAGTGCATATTTTCAACTTTGGTTAGATCAACCTTGAATGAGGGCCAAAATAACTCAAAATCTCATAAAAAATAGGTGTCCATGCTTATCTCTCAAATGGGCATCTAAATCTACTTTAAAATTGAAATTCTGAGAAAGTCAACAAAACTGCATATTTTCAACCTTGGTTTCACCAACCTTGAGCGAGGTCTAAAATAACTCCAAATTTCATAAAAATAGGTGTCCATGCTTATCTCTCAAAATGGGTACCTAAATCCACTTTTAAATCTCAGTTCCAAGAAAGTCAACAAATGTGCATCATTTCAACATTGATTTGACCAACGTTGAACAATGGCCAAAATAGCTCCAAATCTCATAAAAATAGGTGTCCATTCTTATCTCTCAAATGGGTATCTAAATATACTTTACAATTTCAATTCCTAGAATATAAAAAAAAAGTGCATATTTTCAACTTTGGTTTGGCCAACCTTGAACGAGTCCCAAAATAGCTCCAAATCTCATAAAAGTAGGTGTCCATGATTATCTCTCAAATGGGTACCTAAATCCACTTTCAAAACTCAATTCCGAGAAGGTCAACAAAAGTGCATATTTTCAACCTTGGTTTGACCAACCTGGAATGAAGGCTAAAATAGCTCCAAATATCATACAAATAGGTGTCAATGCTTATCTCTCAAATGGGTACTTAAATCCACTTTCCAAACTCCATACGAACAAAATTGACAAAAGTGCATCTTTTTAACCTTGGTTTGACCAAACTTGAAAGAGGGGAAAAATAGCTCCAAATATCATAAAAATAGGTGTCGATGCGTATCTCTCAAATGGGTACCTAAATCCACTTTCAAAACTCAATTCGAATAAATTTGACAAAATTGCATATTTAAAACGTTGGTTTGACCAACCATGAACGAAGGCCAAAATAGCTTGAAATATCATAAAAATAGGTGTCCATGCTTATCTCTCAAATGGGTATACCTAAATACACTTTCAAAACTCAATTCGGATAAAGTCGACAAAAGTGCATATTTTAAACCTTTGTTGCCCAACCTTAAACAAGGGCCAAAATAGCTCCAAATATAATAAAAATAGGTGTCCATGGTTAACTCTCAAATTGGTATCTAAATCTACTTTAAAATTTCAATTCTGAGAAAATTGAAACAAGTGCATATTTTAGACCTTGTTTTGACCAACCCTGAACGAGAGCCAAAATAGCTCCAAATATCATAAAAATAGGTGTCCATGCTTATCTCTCAAATGGGTACCTAAATAAAAACTCTATTCCAAGAAAGTCGACAAAAGTGCATATTTTCAATCTTGGTTTAACCAAACTTGAACAATGGACAAAATAGCTCCAAATCTCATAAAAATAGGTGTCCATGTTTATCTTTCAAATTGGTACATAAATCTACTTTTAAAACTCAATTCCGAGAAATCAACAAAAGTTCATCTTTTCAAACTTTATTTGACCAACCTTGAACGAGGGACAAAATAGTTTCCAATATCATAAAAATAGGTGTCCATGCTTATCTCTCAAATGGGTATCTAAATCTACTTTAAAATTTCATTTCCGAGAAAGTCGGCAAAAATGGCATATTTTCAACCTTGGTTTGACCAACCTTGAACAAGGGAGAAACTAGCTTCAAATATTATAAAAATAGGTGTCCATTCTAATCTCTCAAATGGGTAGCTAAATCCACTTTAAAAACAAAATTCTAACATAGTTGACAAGAGTGCATAATTTCAACCTTGAACAAGGGCAAAAAATCTACTTTAAAATTTCAATTCTGAGATAGTTGACAAAATTGCATATTTTCAAGATTGATTTTACCAACCTCGAACAAGGGCCAAAATAGCTTCAAATCTCATAAAAATATGTGTCCATGCTTATCTCTCAAATGGGTACCTAAATCCACTATCAAAACTCAATTCCGAGAAAGTTGGCAAAACTGCATAGTTTCAACATTGGTTTGACCAACCTTGAAAGAGTGCCAAAATTTATCCAAATGTCATAAAAATAGGTGTCCATGCTTATCTCTCAAATGGGTACCTAAATACATTTTCAAAACTCATTCCAAGAAAGTTGAAAAAAGTGCATATTTTCAACCTTGGTTTGACAAACCTTGAACGAGGGCCAAAATAGCTCCAAATCCCATAAACATTGGTGTCTATGCTTATGTCCCAAATGTGTACCTAAATCCACTTTCAAAACTCAATTCCGAGAAAGTCGACAAAAGTGCATCTTTTCAACCTTGGTTTGACCAACCTTAAATGAGGGCCAAAATAGCGCCAAATCTCATAAAAATAGGTGTCCATGCTTATTTCTCAAATAGGTATGTAATTCTACTTTAAAATTTCAATTTCGAGAAAGTCGACAAAAGGGCATATTTTCAACTTGGGTTTGACGAACCTTGAACAAGGGCCAAAATAGCTGCAAAGGTCATAAAAATAGGTTTCCATGCTTATTTCTCAAATGGGTACATAAATCCACTTTCAAAACTCAATTCCAAGAAAGTTGACAAAAGTGCATATTTTCAACCTTTGTTTGGCCAACCTTGAACGAGGGCCAAAATATCTCCAAATCTCATAAAAATAGGTGTCCATCCTTATCTCTCAAATGGGTACGTAAATCCACTTTCAAAACTCAATTCTGAGAAAATCAACAAAAGTGCATATTTTCAACCTTGGTTTGACAACCTTTGAGCGACAACCAAAATAACTCGAAATATCATAAAAATAGGTATCGATGCTTATCTCCCAAATGGGTACCTAAATCCACTTTCAAAACTCAATTCTAAGAAAGTCGACAAAATTGAATAATTTAACCCTTGGTTTGACCAACCTTGAACGCGTGACAAAATAGCTCCAAATCTCATTAAAATTGGTGTCCATACTTATCTCTCAAATGGATACCTAAATCTATGTTCAAAACTCAATTATGAGAGAGTCAACAAAAGTTCATCTTTTCAACCTTCGTTTTACCAACCTTGAATGAGGGCCAAAACAATTCCAAATCTCATAAAAATTTGTGTGCATGCATATCTCTAAAATGGGTATCTAAATCTACTTTAAAATTTCAATACGAAGAAGATCAATAAAAGTGCGTATTTTCAACCATGGTTTGAAAAACCTTGAATGACGGCCAAAATAGCTCCAAAACTCATAAAAATAGGTTTCGATTCCTATCTCTCAAATGGGTACCTAAATACACTTTCAAACCTCGATTCATAGAAAGTCGACAAAAGTGCAGATGTTAAACCTTGGTTTGACCAACCTTCAACACGGGCCAAAATAGCTCCAAATCTCATAAAAACAGGTGTCCATGCTAATATCTCAAATGGGTACCTAAATCCACTTTCAAAACTAGATTCCGAGAAATTCGACAATAGTGCATATTTTCAACCTTAGTTTTACCAACCTTAAACAAGAGCCAAAGTAACTCCAAATATGATAAAAATAAGTGTCCATGCTTATGTCTCAAATGGGTATATAAATCTACTTTAAAATTTCCATTCTAAGAAAGTCAACAAAATTTCATCTTTTTAAATCTTGGTTTGACCAACCTTGAACGAGGAACAAAATAGCTCCAACTCACATAAAAATAGGTGTCCATTCCTATCTCTCAAATGGGTACCTAAATTCACTTTAAAATATTAATTCCGAGAAAGTTGACAAAAGTGCATATTTTAAACCTTGGTTTGACCAACCTTGAATGAGGGCCAAAATAACACCAAATCTCAGAAAAACAGGTGTCCACACTTATCTCTCAAATGGGTACCTAAATCCATTTTCAAAACACAATTTTGAGAAAGTCAACAAAACTGCATCTTTTCAACCTTGGTTTGACCAACTTTGAATGAGGGCCAAAATAGCTCTAAATCTCATAAAAATAGTTGTCCATGCATATCTCTCAAATGGGTATCTAAACCTAATTTAAAATTTCAATTCCGAGAAAGTCGATAGAAGTGCATATTTTCAACCTTGGTATGACCAACCATTAACTAGGGCCAAAATAGCTCCAACTCTCATAAAAATAGGCATCCATACTTATCTCTCAAATGGGTACCGAAATCCACTTTCAAAACTCAATTCTGATAAAGTCAACACAAGTATATTTTTCAACCTTGGTTTGACCAACACTGAATGGGGCCCAAAATAGCTCAAAATATCATAAAAATAGGTGTCCATGGATATCTCTCAAATGGGTATCTAAATCTACTTTAAAATTTCAGTTCCGAGAAAATCGAGAAAAGTGCATATTTTCAACCTTGGTTTGACCAACCTTTTAACGAGGGCCAAAATAGCTCCAAATTTAATAAAAATAGGTTTCCATGCTTACCTCTCAAATGGGTACCTAAATCCGCTTTCAAAACTCAATTCTGAGGAAGTCAACAAATGTGCATCTTTTCAACCTTGGTTTGACCAACGTTGAATGAGTGCCAAAATTACTCCAAATCTCATAAAAATAGGTGTGCATGTTGATCTCTCAAATCGGTATCTAAATCTACTTAAAAATTTCAATTCTGAGAAAGTCAACAAAACTGCATATTTTCAACCTTGGATTGACCAACCTTGAATGAGGGAGAAAATAGCTCCAAAGCTCATAAAAATAGGTGTGCATGCTTATCTCTCAAATGGGTACCTAAATCCACTTTCAAAACTCAATTCCGAGAAATTCAACAAAAGTGCATATTTTCAACATTTGTTTGACAAACCTTAAATGAGGGCCAAAATAGCTCTAAATCTCATAAAAATAGGTTTCCATGCTTATTTGTCAAATGCGCACATAAATCCACTTTCAAAACTCAATTCCAATAAAATCGACAAAAGTCCATATTTTCAACCTTGGTTTGACCAACCTTGAACGAGGGCCAAAATAGCTCCAAATCTCATAAAAATAGTTGTCCATGCTTATCTCTCAAATGGGTACCTAAATCCACTTTCAAAATTCAATTCCAAGAAAGTCGACAATAGTGCATATTTTCAACCTTGGTTAGATCAACCTTGAACGAGGGCCAAAATAACTCAAAATCTCATAAACATAGGTGTCCATGCTTATCTCTCAAATGGGCATCTGAATCTACTTTAAAATTTAAATTCTGAGAAAGTCGACAAAACTACATATTTTCAACCTTGGTTTGACCAACCTTGAGCGAGGTCTAAAATAACTCCAAATCTCATAAAAATAGGTGTTCATTCTTATCTCTCAAAATGGGTACCTAAATCCACTTTCGAATCTCAGTTCCAAGAAAGTCAACAAATGTGCATCATTTCAACATTGGTTTGACCAACGTTGAACAAGGGCCAAAATAGCTCCAAATCTCATAAAAATAGGTGTCCATTCTTATCTCTTAAATGGGTATCTAAATCTACTTTACAAATTCAATTCCTAGAATATCAAAAAAAGTGCATGTTTTCAACCTTGGTTTGGCCAACCTTGAACGAGTCCCAAAATAGCTCCAAATCTCATTAAAGTAGGTGTCCATGATTATCTCTCAAATGGGTACCTAAATCCACTTTCAAAACTCAATTCCGAGAAGGTCAACAAAAGTGCATATTTTCAACCTTGGTTTGACCAACCTGGAATGAGGGCTAAAATAGCTCCAAATATCATACAAATAGGTGTCAATGCTTATCTCTCAAATGGGTACTTAAATCCACTTTCAAAACTCCATACGAAGAAAATCGACAAAAGTGCATCTTTTTAACCTTGGTTTGACCAAACTTGAAAGAGGGGAAAAATAGCTCCAAATATCATAAAAATAGGTGTCGATGCGTATCTCTCAAATGGGTACCTAAATCCACTTTCAAAACTCAATTCCAAGAAAATCGACAAAAGCACATATTTTTAAATTTGGTTTGACCAAACTTGAAAGAGGGGAAAAATAGCTCCAAATATCATAAAAATAGGTGTCGATGCGTATCTCTCAAATGGGTACCTAAATCCACTTTCAAAACTCAATTCGAAGAAATTTGACAAAATTGCATATTTAAAACATTGGTTTGACCAACCATGAACGAAGGCCAAAATAGCTTGAAATATCATAAAAATAGGTGCCCATGCTTATCTCTCAAATGGGTATACCTAAATACACTTTCAAAACTCAATTCGGATAAAGTCGACAAAAGTTCATATTTTAAACCTTTGTTGCCCAACCTTAAACAAGGTCCAAAATAGCTCCAAATATCATAAAAATAGGTGTCCATGGTTATCTCTCAAATTGGTATCTAAATCTACTTTAGAATTTCAATTCTGAGAAAATTGAAAAAAGTGCATATTTTCAACCTTGGTTTGACCAACCTTGAACGAGAGCCAAAATAGCTCCAAATATCATAAAAATAGGTGTCCATGCTTATCTCTCAAATGGGTACCTAAATCAAAACTCAATTCTGAGAAAGTCGACAAAAGTGCATATTTTCAATCTTGGTTTAACCAACCTTGAACGAGGGACAAAATAGCTCCAAATCTCATAAAAATAGGTGTCCATGTTTATCTTTCAAATTGGTACATAAATCTGCTTTTAAAACTCGATTCCGAGAAATTGACAAAAGTTCATCTTTTCAAACTTTATTTGACCAACCTTGAACGAGGGCCAAAATAGCTCCAAATATCGTAAAAATAGGTGTCCATGCTTATCTCTCAAATGGGTGTCTAAATCTACTTTAAAATTTCAATTCCGAAAAAGTCAACAAAAATGGCATATTTTCAACCTTGGTTTGACCAACGTTGAACAAGGGCAAAACTAGCTTCAAATATTATAAAAATAGGTGTCCATTCTAATCTCTCAAATGGGTAGCTAAATCCACTTTAAAAACTAATTTCTAACATAGTCCACAAGAGTGCATCATTTCAACCTTGAACAAGGGAAAAAATAGATCCAAATTTCATAAAAGTAGGTGCCCTTCCTTATATCTCAAATGGGTATATAACTCTACTTTAAAATTTCAATTCCAAGGTAGTCGACAAAATTGCATATTTTCAACATTGATTTTACTAACCTCAAACAAGGGCCAAAATAACTTCAAATCTCATAAAAATAGGCATCCATGCTTATCTCTCAAATGGGTACCTAAATCCACTATCAAAACTCAATTCCGAGAAAGTCAGCAAAACTGCATAGTTTCAACATTGGTTTGAACAACCTTGAATGAGTGCCAAAATTTATCCAAATATCATAAAAATAGGTGTCCATGCTTATCTCTCAAATGGGTACCTAAATACACTTTCAAAACTCATTCCAAGAAAGTAAAAAGAAGTGCATATTTTAAACCTTGGTTTGACAAACCTTGAACGAGGGCCAAAATAGCTCCAAATCTCATAAAAAATGGTGTCTGTGCTTATGGCCCAAATGTGTACCTAAATCCACTTTCGAAACTCAATTCCGAGAAAGTGGACGAAAGTGCATCTTTTCAACCTTGGTTTGACCAACCTTAAATGAGGACCAAAATAGCGCCAAATCTCATAAAAATAGGTGTCCATGCTTATTTCTCAAATAGGTATCTAATTCTACTTTAAAATTTCAATTTCGAGAAAGTCGACAAAAGTGCATATTTTCAACTTGGGTTTGACCAACCTTAAACAAGGGCCAAAATAGCTGCAAAGGTCATAAAAATAGGTTTCCATGCTTATTTTCTCAAATGGGTACATAAATCCACTTTCAAAACTCAATTCCAAGAAAGTTGACAAAAGTGCATATTTTCAACCTTTGTTTGGCCAACCTTGAACGAGGGCCAAAATATCTCCAAATATCATAAAAATAGGTGTCCATGCTTATCTCTCAAATGGGTACCTAAATCCACTTTCAAAACTCAATTCTGATAAAATCAACAGAAGTGTGTATTTTCAACCTTGGTTTGACAACCCTTGAGTGACAACCAAAATAACTCGAAATCTAGTAAAAATAGGTGTTGGAGGAGCAAGTCGATAAGTCGACTTGAACAATAGCCGACTTAGTTGATCAGCCAACTAAGTCGGTCAGCCGACTAAGTCGGTCGGTCGAATAAACTAGAGATTAGGTCGGCCACCTAAGGTCGAGAACACACTTCATCAATAAGACTATCAAAACCCTAACCGACCAGTTCCAAATCAACCATCGTCGAAGTACAACATACCATCCTCAGTCGAATGGAGCAATTGAAGCATTTAATAAAACATTAACAAGAGGACTAACCAAAATATGTAATGCTGATAAGGACGACTGGGACGAGAAAATACCTGCAATATTATGGGCATACATAACAGCATATAAATGCTCGATCGACCAAACTCCTTTTCGACTTGTCTATGGACAAGAAGCAGTAGTTCCACTACACTTTCGACAACCGACAACTATTATCGCATAGATCCTACATGTCGATGTCGAACAAGGAAGAAAGGACCGACTATTGCAACTAAGCAAACTCGAAGAACACCGACTAATGGGAATACAACATCAAGAAATCCAGAAACAACAACAAAAAGCATGGCACGACACAAACATCAAGAACAAAAACTTGCCGGTAGGAGACCTTGCTTTACTATACAATAGTCAAGTAAAAGGTAAACCTAAAAATCTCCATACAGAATGTATGGGACCCTATGTTGTCGAAGAGATACATACTAATGGATCAGTCCGACTAAGGATGTTACAAGGCATATTATTTCAAAAACTCGTTAATGGAGCCTGACTAAAATGCTACAAAAACTAGAAATAAACATAGTGAAAAAAAATCTTATAACGACCATAACGATTAAACCAAAAGCTATAAAAATCTAAAAATCCAAAAAGAAAAATAATACCGAACATGCAAAAAAACTATGATAGGAAATTACCATTTCAACAACCGACATCATGCCCATCGACATAACACCATCGACCATTTTCATAATCGACATCAACCGACGACCTCGATAGTCCCATCATGCATTCATGACTTCGAGCGCCAAAAGCAATTCTCCATTAACGCACACTCAAGTGTTCCAGTTGGAACATCACGTCCACCATTAATACACTCATCGACAAAAACATCCAAAGTGTCCCCTATAAATACTGGAGTGCTGAAGGATCATTCACCACAATTCATACAGAGAGAGCATCAGAGCATCCAACTGACTGAAAGCTGAGATACCTTAGTGAAATAGGTCACCAAACTGACAAGATGGAACCCAAACAGACTAGAGCCTCAGCCAAAGCCAAATAATTGCAGACTGCAGAAACACCTTTAGTTCGCAGGCTAAAGAACATTAAGAATGCTAAGGTGCACAAAGGCTCATGGAAAAAACTATGGACCAAGATGCAAGAATGGGCTTATGTCAACAAGAAGCCTACTCAAGCTGCAGAGAAAATAAAATACAGTACCATCTTCAACTATGTTAATGCACCGCTCATGGCTAGCTTCAGTGGCACCAAGGAAATAGCCGTAAAATTTATCATAAGTCGGTACCACAACGGCTAGTTCTACTTCGACCAACTGGTCAACATCTCTGGGGAAGTCATCTCCAAGCTGACAGGTCTCTCAAACATAGGAGACCCAGTACCAGTCGGTATTAAAGAAGGACTGGTCGAAGAACTAACTGGGTCGGCTTCGGGAAAAAACATGAAGGGGTTGATGATTAGTCAAATCACAGCCCGAACGCCGCAGATTGTGGCAAAAATAATAGCCATAACACTCACCTTGGAAGGTCAAGGCAGTGACCTCAAATTAGACATGTTAGAAGCTGTCGACACGCTTGCGACAAATGGGAAAATATACAGATGGGATGAATATGTCACCGACATGGCCAAGACCATCTATGAAAGATGCCAAGAGACGGGAGGAATCATCAGGTTCCCCCCCCTCATACTATGGATAGTCATGTACCATATGTGTCCCGAAGGAAACCCAATTTTTTAGGAACCAATAAGGTTCCATATGTGGAGATTCAAACCATTCTCCCAAAAAGGAACCCTGAAGGAACTTGAAGATGGAAAAGTACTGTTGGAGAAATGGCTCCAACAGCTAAAAGTACGCATGACTAGATGGAGGGTGCCTCAAAACATTCGACGAAGTCTACCGACAAAGTCCCACATCTAGCTAGAGCTCGACCATACTTTAGTGTGGTACATGCAGGGTGCCAACTCAAATGCAAAAGCCCTCGACTATTATCCATCGGTCGACCAGATTTTTCGGGAGTTGTCTCGAAAAGCTAAAACAAAAATACCAGTACCAGCGACAGCAAAGAAGATCAAATTCTCGATCAAAGATCCGTTAACCGACCAAGAGAAAGAAAAATACTATGATTTGAACCTCTACATTATTGCCTTTGTGTTAGAGGAGACACCGGTCGAAAACACTGGCCGCATTCAAATCATCATCAAACCTTCGATAGCACAGAGGGCAGAACCACAGTTAGAAGAAACATAGGCAGAGCAGCAGGTAATCACTCCAGCTGCAGAAAGTATCATCCCGACCTAGGAGCCAAGGGGAGAGACAGAACCAGAAAACCCAGAGTATGCTATCACAAAAGGTATTATAAAAAATTTGTCAAAAGAGATAGCAACTACAAGAAAGAAGTTAAGGACACAACAACAACAACAGGGAAAAGGTAAGCACAATCTTATCATTATAGAATCATCATATGACGACGACGAACTGGGAGCTACGGCCATCGACATAATAGAATATGCCGCAGCAAATAAAGTGCCAGTGGAAACCCAGTTCCAAATATTTGTCGAGGTAGGAGCACTACCAGGTCGACCAAAGAAAGCTAAGAATACCCACACAACGCCGCTTGAGAACGTCGTAGATCTTGTGTCTACGCCTCCACCTCCCTCTTCGACAAAACTAACATAGGAGAAAGTACCAGAACAGTAGTCAATAAGCCCACTCGACTTGTGCAAAAATTCTATGCCGGAAGCTGTCGAAGAAAAGTTAGAAAAGGACAGGGATTTGCAGGCATTCATGGAGAAACTACCTGAGATATTCACGTCGGTACAGAAGCTATCCACAAAATCACCTCTCTTCGAGGTCGATGGATACCAACCAGGTCATGAATTCCAGTCACGAACCTTTGCAACTATCACTTCAAATTTCGAGAGAAATCCCGACAAGGAAGCTAAATTTACCGCATGTTGGACCCCGACTATCACTCCAACTGTTCCCCAAACCAACCTACCAGCCGTTGCACCGAAAGGAGGAGAAGAAAATGAGGAGGACATAAATCACCAAATTAACCAAATGTTCTCCAACTTGGACTCACCTCCCCAGCCCAACAACCCACCTTTTGGCATCACTTCCACCAACCTAATCACCCCTGACCATTCACCAACTCCACCACCACCATCTCCCCCACCACCACCACCCCCCGACTCAGAACAAGCCCCACCACAACCATCAGCACTAACTGCATCCAATTCTGCACCCCCTACATCTAACCCACCAGAGGCAGCAGTCATCCCACCTCCCCAAACAGAGAAACCATCAACCACTGCTATACCACAAACCGAAAATATTGACTTGACTTTTGTAGGTACACAGGTGCTGACACAAACAGAGAAGGAAAAGCATAAGAAGAGGAAGGAGAAACAGAAGAAGCAGCATCATGGACAGCCATCAAAGGTCCATATCAAATTGAAAGATGCAACCTCACTGATCGATGTAGAGCTAGGACAACTCCTAAAAACCCTAGCAGTCGAAGCAAAGACAAGTAGCTAGCAGAGACATGAGGAACTCGACAACAAGGTCAAAGAACAGGTCGAGTTCCTCAACAAATGAAAAAACCTTGCACAATCAGTAAAGCCAGGCCCCATAGAGGTTGACAGTGACAAACCGCTAGAAAGAGAATATCAGTTATTTGAAAGCATGGTGTCGGCACTCCAAGCACACATTCAAGAAACAAAGGAGGAGCAAAAAGAAGAAATTGCCCGCCTCTTAATGGCTTAACACATAGCCTTTTCTGAAGCTTATAAAGTGCTGCAAGATCACATGGAGGAGTCTATCATCACTAAAAAAATACTGTGAGACTGGCTTGCTTACTATGGGCAAGTCTATCAACAAACTCAGCATACCCGACAAGGGATCTAAGCACTTAAAAACCGGAAAACCACTGAGGAAGCACTCAGAACCACAATAGAAGAACAAATAGTGCTTAAGACAGCCAAGCTGCAGAAACTTGAGAGGGAAGCACATCAGTGGGTGCAACAAGCTATCCCCAACTTGGAAAAATTCAACATCATCTTCTTGTAGATGAAATGACTTGTTGAGACTGCAGAGTAAAAGGACCAGTTTATGGGTCTCGACATGGAGAGAATAGCTAAAATCACCATTTCAAAGAAGATGTCAATCTTATCAAGTCTGAATACACTCACCATCGACATTCAGAAGATATTGCAAAGTTGGATAGATTTATAACATCACCTAGCAATGACAACCCTAGCAATTGTCAAAGTCTATGTACAGAAAATACCGACCATCAGACTTCACAGCCCATGAAGACCAGGCACATCAGAATGACTACTAAGAAACACACATGAAGAATTTTTGTACCTCCTTGTTCTTCAGGATGAAGAAACGTTTTTTGCGTGGGGGAGATGTTGGAGGAGCAAGTCGATAAGTTGAATTGAACAATAGCCGACTTAGTCGATCAACCGACTTTGTCGGTCGGCCGACTAAACTAGAGATTAGGTCAGCCACCTAAGGTTGTGTCGGTTCACCGAACCGATAGGTAGTTATTTTGTAATTGTTTTGTAATCATATATATTAGGCTGTTGAGCCAGATGAGAACTCAGTTCAGTTCTCTATATTGTATGGACCCATTCATATTAATATAATCTGTTAATTCACCTACTTGTTCTTGTCTCTTGTCTCTGTTATGTATCTATATTTTGGAATGTATTATTGGTAACCTTATGTGATCTGTGAGATTACAACAATAGGTATCGATGCTTATCTCTCAAATGGGTACCTAAATCCACTTTCAAAAATCGATTCTAAGAAAGTCGACAAAATTGAATATTTTAACCCTTGGTTTGACCAACCTTGAACGTGGGACAAAATAGCTCCAAATCTCATAAAAATTGGTGTCCATACTTATCTCTCAAATCGATACCTAAATCCGCATTCAAAACTCAATTATGAGAGAGTCAACAAAAGTTCATCTTTTCAACCTTTGTTTTACCAACCTTGAACGAGGGCCAAAACAGTTCCAAACCTCATAAAAACTGGTGTGCATGCATATCTCTCAAATGGGTATCTAAATCTACTTTAAAATTTCAATTCAGAGAAAGTCGATAAAAGTGCGTATTTTCAACCATGGTTTGAAAAACCTTGAATGAGGGACAAAATAGCTCCAAAACTCATAAAAATAGGTTTCGATGCCTATCTCTCAAATGGGTACCTAAATACACTTTCAAACCTCGATTGCTAGAAAGTCGACAAAAGTGCAGATGTTAAACCTTGGTTTGACCAACCTTGAACAAGGGCCAAAATAGCTCCAAATCTCATAAAAATAGGTGTCCATGCTAATCTCTCAAATGGGTACCTAAATCTACTTTCAAAACTAGATTCCGAGAAATTCGACAATAGTGCATCTTTTCAACCTTAGTTTTACCAACCTTAAACGAGAGCCAAAATAACTCCAAATATGATTAAAATAGGTGTCCATGCTTATGTCTCAAATGGGTATATAAATCTACTTTAAAATTTCCATTCTAAGAAAGTCGACAAAATTTCATCTTTTTAAATCTTGGTTTGACCAACCTTGCACGAGGGCCAAAATTGCTCCAAATCACATAAAAATAGGTGTCCATTCCTATCTCTCAAATGGGTATCTAAATTCACTTTAAAATATTAATTCGAAGAAAGTCGACAAAAGTGCATATTTTAAACCTTGGTTTGACCAACCTTGAACGACGACCAAAATAACACCAAATCTCAAAAAAATAGGTTTCCACACTTATCTCTCAAATGGGTACCTAAATCCATTTTCAAAACACAATTTTGAGAAAGTCAACAAAACTGCATCTTTTCAACCTTGGTTTGACCAACTTTGAATGAGGGCCAAAATAGCTCTAAATCTCATAAAAATAGTTGTCCATGCATATCTCTCAAATGGGTATCTAAACCTAATTTAAAATTTCAATTCTGAGAAAGTCGACACAAGTGCTATTGTCTAACCTTGGTATGACCAACCTTTAACGAGGGCCAAAATAGCTCCAACTCTCATAAAAATAGGCGTCCATGCTTATCTCTCAAATGGGTACCGAAATCCACTTTCAAAACTCAATTCTGAGAAAGTCAACACAAGTACATTTTCAACCTTGGTTTGACCAACGTTGAACTAGGGCCAAAATAGCTCAAAATCTCATAAAAATAGGTGTCCATGGATATCTCTCAAATGGATATCTAAATCTACTTTAAAATTTCAATTCTGAGAAAATTGAGAAAAGTGCATATTTTCAACCTTGGTTTGACCAACCTTTAACGAGGACCAAAATAGCTCCAAATTTAATAAAAATAGGTTTCCATGCTTACCTCTCAAATGGGTACCTAAATCTTCTTTCAAAACTCAATTATGAGAAAGTCAACAAATGTGCATGTTTTCAACCTTGGTTTGACCAACGTTGAATGAGTGCCAAAATTACTCCAAATCTCATAAAAATAGGTGTGCATGTTGATCTCTCAAATGGGTATCTAAATCTACTTTAAAATTTCAATTCCGAGAAAGTCGACAAAAGTGCATATTTTCAACCTTGGATTGACCAACCTTGAACGAGGGAGAAAATAGCTCCAAAGCTCATAAAAATAGGTGTGCATGTTTATCTCTCAAATGGGTACATAAATCCACTTTCAAAACTCAATTCCGAGAAAGTTGACAAAACTACATATTTTCAACCTTGGTTTGACCAACCTTGAACGAGGGCCAAAATAGCTCCAATCACATAAAAATACGTGTCCATGCTTATCTCTCAAATGGGTACCTAAATCCACTCTCAAAAATCAATTCCAAGAAAGTCAACAAAAGTGCATATTTTCAATCATAGTTTGACCAACCTTGAACTAGGGCCAAAATAGCTGCAATTCTCCTAAAAATAAGTGTCCATGCTTATCTATCAAATGGGTATCTTAATCTACTTTAAAATTTCAATTTTGAGACAATCGACAAAATTGCATATTTGGAACCTTGGTTTGACCAACCTTGAATGAGGGCCAAAATAGCTCCAAATGTCATAAAAATAAGTGTCCATTATTATCTCTTAAATCGGTACCTATACCCACTTTCAAAACTCAATTCCGCAAAAGTCGAAAAAGTCCATATTTTCAACCTTGGTTTGACCAACCTTGAATGAGGGCCAAAATAGCTCCAAATATCAAAAAAATAGGTGTCCATGCTTCTCGCTTAAATGAGTATCTAAATCCACTTTGAAAACTCAATTCCGAGAGAGTCGACTAGAGTGTGTATTTTCCATCTTGGTTTGACCAACCTTAAATGAGGGCCAAAATAGCTCCAAATCTCATAAAAATAGTTGTCCATGCTTATCTCTCAAATGGGTAACTGAATCTACTTTAAAATTTCAATTCCGAGAGAGTCGATAAAAGTGCATATTATCAACCGTGGGTTGAACAACCTTGAACAAAGGCCAAAATAACTCCAAATCTCATAAAAATAGGTGTCCATGCTTATTCTCAAATGGGTACCTAAATCCACTTTCAAAACTGAATTCCAAGAAAGTCGAAAAAAGTGCATATTTTAAACCTTTGTTTGGCCAACCTTCAATGAGGGCCAAAATATCTCCCAATATCATAAAAATAGGTTTCCATGATTATCTCTCAAATGGGTACCTAAATCAACTTTCAAAACTCAATTCCGACAAAGTCGTCAAAAGTGTATATTTTTGAACTTGGTTTGATGAACATTGAATGAGGCCCAAAATAGCTCCAAATCTCATAAAAATAGGTGTCCATGCTTATCTCTCAAATGGGTAACTAAATCCACTTTCAAAACTCATTTCCGTGAAAGTCAACAAAAGTGCATCTTTTCAACCTTGGTTTGACAAACCTTGAACAAAGGCCAAAATAACTCCAAATTTCATAAAAATAGGTGTCCATGCTTATCTCTCAAATGGGTATCTAAATGTACGTTAAAATTTCAATTTCGAGAAAATTTACAAAAGTGCATATTTTCAACCATGGTTCGACCAACCTTGATTGAGGGAAAATATAGATCCAAATCTCATAAACATAGGTGCCCATGCTTATCTCTCAAATGGCTACCTAAATCCACTTTCAAAAATCAATTATGAGAAAGTCGACAAAAGTGCATATATTCAACCTTGGTATGACCAACCTTGAACGAGGGAAAACATAGCTCCAAATCTCATAAAAATAGGTATCCATGCTAATCTCTCAAATGGGTACCTTAATACAATTTCAAAATGCAATTCGGAAAAAGTCGAGAGAAGTGCATCTTTTCAACCTTGGTTTCACCAACCATAAATGAGGGTCTAAATAGCTCCAAATCTCATAAAGATAGGTGTCCATGCTTATCTCGCAAATGGGTATCTAAATCTAATTTGAAATTTCTATTCCGAGAAAGTCGAAAAAAAGTGCATATTTACCTTGGTTTGACCAACCTTCAACAAGGGCCAAAATAGCTCCAAATATCATAAAACTAGGTGTCCATGATTATCTCTCAAATGGGTAACTAAATACACCTTCAAAACTCAATTTCGAGAAAGTCGACAAAAGTGCATATTTTCAACCTTGGTTAGACCAACCTTTAACGAGGTCCAAAATAACTCCAAATTTCATAAAAATAGGTGTCCATGCTTATCTCTCAAATGGGTAATGAAATCCACTTTCAAAGCTAAATTTCGAGAAAGTCGACAAACCGTACATCTTTTCAACGTTGGTTTGACCAACCTTGAACGAGGGCCAAAATAACTCCAAATTTCATAAAAATAGGTGTCCATTCATATCTCTCAAATGCGTATCAAAATCTAGTTTAAAATTTCAATTCCTAGAAATTAAAAAAAAGTGCATATTTTCAAGCTTGGTTGGACCAACCTTACACGAGGGGGAAAATAACTCCAAATCTCATAAAAATAGGTGCCCATGCTTATCTCTCAAATGGATGCCTAAATCCACTTTCAAAACTAAATTCCAAGAAAGACGACAAAAGTGCACATTTTCAACCTTTGTTTGACCAACCTTGAGTGAGGACCAAAATTTCTCCCAATCTCATAAAAATAAGTTTCAATGCTTATCTCTCAAATAGGTTCCTAAATCCACTTTCAAAACTCAATTCTGAGAAAGTCGAAAAAAGTGCATATTTTCAACCTTGGTTTGGCCATCCTTGAATGAGAGCCAAAATAACTCCAAATCTCATAACAATAGGTGTCCATGCTTATCTCTCAAATGGGTACCTAAATCAACTTTCAAAACTCAATTCCGAGAAAGTCAATAAAAGTGCATGTTTTCAACTGTTGTTTGACCAATCTTGAACGAGAGCCAAAATAGCTCCAAATCTCATAAAATTAAGTGTCCATGCGTATCTAAATCTACGTTAAAATTTCAACTATGAGAAAGTCGAAAAAGTGCATATTTTAAACTACGGTTTAACCAACCTTCAACGACTGCCAAATAGATCCAAATATCATAAAAATAGGTGTCCATGCTTATCTCTCAAATGGGTACCTAAATCCACTTTAAAAACTCCATTTTGCGTAAGTCAACAAAAGTGCATCTTTTCAACCTTGGTTTGACAAACATTGAATGAAGGCCAAAATAACTCCAAATCTCATAAAAATAGGTGTCCATGCTTCTCTCTCAAATGGGTATGTACATCTACTATAAAATTTCAATTCCGAGAAAGTTGCCAAAAGTGCATATTTTCAACCATGGTTTGACCAACCTTGGTCGAGGGAAAAAATAGCTCCAAATCTCTTAAAAATAGGTGTCCATGCTTATCTGTCAAATGGGTACCTAAACGCAATTTCAAAACTCAATTCGGAGAAAGTTGAGAAAATTGCATCTTTTCAACCTTGGTTTTAAAACCTTGAATGCGGGCCAAAATAGCTCCAAATGTCATAAAATAGCAGTCCATGCTCATCTCACAAATGGGTATCTAAATCTAATTTAAAATTTCAATTCTAAGAACGTCGACAAAAGTGCATATTTTCAAGCTTAGTTTGACCAACCTTCAACGAGCGCCAAAATAGCTCCAAATCTCATAAAACTAGGTGTCCATGGTTATCTCTCAAATGGGTACCTAAATCCAGTTTCAAAACTCAATTCCGAGAAAGTTGAAAAAAGTGCATATTTTCAACCTTGGTTAGACCAATGTTGAACAAGGTCCAAAATAACTTCAAATTTCATAAAAATAGGCGTCCATGCTTATCTCTCAAATGAATACCGAAATCCACTTTCAAAGTTCAATTCCAAGAAGGTCGACAAACGTGCATCTTTTCAACGTTTGTTTGACCAACCTTGAACGAGAGTAAAAATAACACTGAATTTCATAAAAATAGGTGTCTGTTCTTATCTCTTAAATGGGTATCTTAATCTACTTTAAAATTTTGAATTCCTAGAAAGTCGAAAAAGTGCATATTTTCAAACCTTGGTTGGAACAACCTTGCATGCGGGTTAAAATAACTCCAAATCTCATAAAAATAGGTGTCCATGCTTATCTCTCAAATGGGTATCTGAATCTACTTTAAAATTTCAATTCCAAGAAAGTCGACAAAAGTGCATATTTTTAACTTTGGTTTGACCAACCTTGAACGAGGGACAAAATAGCTCCAAAGATCATAAAAATAGGTGTCCATGCTTATCTCTCAAATGGGTACCTAAATCCACTTTCAAAACTGAATTCAAAGAAAATCGACAAAAGGGCATATTTTCATCCTTTGTTTGAACAACCTTGAATGCGGGCCAGAATATCTCCTAATCTCATAAATTTACATTTCCATGCTTATCTCTCAAATGAGCACCTAAATCCACTTTCAAAACTCAATTCTGAGAAAGTCGACAAAAGTGCATATTTTCAACCTTGGTTTGGCCAACCCTGAATGAGGGCAAAAACAACTCCAAAGCTCATAAAATTAGGTTTCCATGCTTATCTCTCAAATGGGTACGTAAATCCACTTTCAAAACTCAATTCTGAGAAAGTCAACAAAAGTGCATCTTTTCAACCTTGGTTTGACAAACCTTGAACTCAGGCCAAAATAACTCCAACTCTCATAAAAATAGGTGTACATGCTTATCTCTCAAATGGGTATCTAAATCTAATTTAAAATATCAATTCCGAGAAAGTCGACAAAAGTGCATATTTTCAACCATGGTTTGAGCAACCTTGATCGAGGGCCAAAATAGCTACAAATGTCATAAAAATATTTTTCCATTCTTATCTCTCAAATGGGTACCTAAATTCACTTTCAAAACTCAATTCTCAGAAAGTCGACAAAAGTGCACATATTCAACCTTGGCATGACCTACCTTGAACGAGGGAAAAAATAGCTCAAAATCTCATAAAAATAGATGTCCATGCTTATCTCTCAAATGGTTACCTAAATGAAATTTCAAAACATAATTCGGAGAAAGTCAAGAAAAGTGCAACTTTTCAACCTTGGTTTGACCAACCTTGAACGAGTGCCAAAATAGCTCCAAATCTC
This sequence comes from Pseudotsuga menziesii, assembly GCA_001517045.1. Lineage (NCBI taxonomy): Eukaryota > Viridiplantae > Streptophyta > Pinopsida > Pinales > Pinaceae > Pseudotsuga > Pseudotsuga menziesii. Next base: position 682,575 of record LPNX010922793.1, on the reverse strand, counting down.
ATAAAAATAGGTGTCCATGGTTATCTTGCAAATGGGTATCTAAATCTAATTTCAAAATTTCAGTTCCAAGAAAGTCAACAAAAGTGCCTATTTTCAACCTTGGTTTGATCAACCTTCAATGAGGGCCAAAATAGCTCCAAATCTCATAAACTTAGGTGTCCATGGTTACCTCTCAAATGGGTACGTAAATCCACTTTCAAAACTTAATTTTGAGAAAGTCGACAAAAGTGCATATTTTCAACCTTAGTTAGACCAACCTTGAACGAGGGCCAAAATAACGCTAAATCTCATAGAAATAGGTGTAAATGATTATCTCTCAAATGGGTATCTGAATCCACTTTAAAATTTCAAATACGAGAAAGTCGACAAAAGTGCATATTTTCAACCCGTGTTTGACTAACCATGAACGAGGTAAAAAATAACTTCAAATTTCAAAAAAATAGGTGTCCATGCTTATCTCTCAAATGGGTGCATAAATCCACTTTCAAACTCAATTCCAAGAAAGTCAACAAACGTGCAACTTTTCAACGCCGGTTTGAACAACCTTGAATGAGGGCCAAAATAGCTCCAAATCTCATAAAAATAAGTATATGTTCTTATCTCTTAAATCGGTATCTAAATCTACTTTAGAATTTCAATGCCTAGAAATTCAAAAAAAGTGCATATTTTCAACCTTGGTTTCACCAACCTTGAATGAGTGCAAAAATATCTCCAAATCTCATAAAAATTGGTGTCCATGCTTATCTCTCAAATGGGTACCTAAATCCACATTCAAAACTCAATTTCGAGAAAGTCAACAAAAGTGCATATTTTCAACCTTGGTTTAACCAACGAGGAACGAGGGCAAAAATAGTTCCAAATCTCATAAAAATAGGTGTCCATGCTTATCTCTCAGATGGGTACCTAAATATACTTTGAAAACTCAATTCGAAGATAGCCGACAAAAGTGCATCTTTTCAACCTTGGTTTGACCAACCTTGAACGAGGGCCAAAATAGCTCTGAATCTCATAAAAATAGGTGTCCATGCTTATCTTCTCAAATGGGTACCTAAATGCACTTTCAAAACTCAATTCGGAGAAAGTTGAAAAAAGTGCATATCTTCAAACTTGGTTTGAGCAACCTTGAATGAGGGCCAAAATAGATCCAAATCTCATAAAAATAGGTGTCCATGTTATCTCTCAAATGGGTACCTAAATCCATTTTCAAAACTCAATTCGAAGATATTTGAAAAAAATGCATACTTCAAACCTTGGTTTGACCAACCTTTAACAAAGGCCAAAATAGCTTCAAATATCATTAAAATAGGTGTCCATGCTTATCTGTCAAATGGGTACCTAAATCCACTCTCAAAACTCAATTCTGAGAAAGTCGACAAAAGTGCCTCTTTTCAACCTTGGATTGACGGTTACCTTAAACAAGGGTAAAAATAGCTCTAAATATCATTAAAATAGGTTCCATGGTTATCTCTCAAATGGATATCTAAGTCTACTTTAAAATTTCAATTTCGAGAAAATCAACAAAAGTGCATATTTTCAACCTTGGTTTACCAAGATTGAACAAGAGCCAAACTAGCTCCAAATATCATAAAAATAGGTGTCCATGCTTACGTCTCAAATGGGTACCTAAATCAAAACTCAATTCCGAGAAACTCGACAAACGTGCATATTTTCAACCTTGGTTTGACTAACATTGAACGAGGGACAAAATAGCTCCAAATCTCATAAAAATAGTCCATGCTTATCTCTCAAATGACTATCTAAATCTACTTTAAAATTTCAATTCTGAGAAAGTTGAAAAAAGTTCATCTTTTCAAACTTTGTTTGACCAAGCTTGAACGCAAGCCAAAATAGCTCCAAATATCATAAAAAAAATTGTCCATGGTTAACTCTGAAATGCGTATCTAAATCTACTTTAAAATTTCAATTTCGAGAAAGTCAACAAAAGTGCATATTTTCAACCTTGCTTTGACCAACCTTGAACAAGGGAAAAATAGCTTCAAATATCATAAAAATAGGTGTCAATGTTAATCTCTCAAATGGGTAGCTAAATCAACTTTAAAAATTCAATTCCAAGAAAGTCGAGAACAGTGCATCTTTTAAAAATTGGTTTGACCAACCTTGAACGTGGGCCAAAATAGCTCCAAAAATCAGAAAAATAGGTGTCTTTCCTTATCTCTCAAATGGGCATCTAAATCTACTTAAAAATTTCAATTCCAAGAAGTTCGACAAAAGTGCATATTTTCAACCTTGGTTTGACCAACCTTGAACAAGGGCCAAAATAACTACAAATCTCATAAAAATAGGTGTCCATGCTTATCTCTCAAATGGGTACATAAATCCACTATCAAAACTTAATTCTGAGAAATTGGACAAAACTCCATATTTTGAACCTTGGTTTGACCAACCTTGAATGAGGACCAAAATATGTCCCAAACTCATAAAAATAGGTGTGCATGCTTATCTCTCAAATGGGTACCTAAATTCACTTTAAAAACTCAATTTCGAGAAAGTCCACAAAAGTGCATATTTTCAACCTTAGTTTGACCAACCTTGAATGAGGGCGAAAATAACTCCAAATGTTATAAAAATAGGTCGCCATGAGTATCTCTCAAATGGGTACCTAAATCCACTTTCAAAACTCAATTCCTATGAAGTAAAAAAAAGTGCATATTTTCAACCTTCGTTTGACCAACCTTGAACACCGGCCAAAATAGCTCCAAATCTCATAAAAATAGGTGTCTTTTTTTATCGCCCAAATGGGTACATAAATCTAATTTCAAAACTCAATTCCAAGAAAGTGGACAAAAGTGCATCTTTTCAACCTTTGTTTGACAACCCTTGAACATGGGCCAAAATAGCTCCAAATCTCATAAAAATAAGTGTCCATGCTTATTTCTCAAATGGGTATCTAATTCTACTTTAAAATTTGAATTACGAGAAATTCAAAAAAAGTGCATATTTTCAACCTTGGTTTTACCAACCTTAAATGAGGGCCAAAATATCTTCAAATCTCTAAAATGTAGGTGTCCATGCTTATTTCTCAAATGGGTACATAAATCCACTATCAAAACTCAATTCCGAAAAAGTCGACAAAAGTGCATATTTTCAACGTTGGCTTGACCAACCTTGAACACAGGAAAAATAACTCCAAATATCAGAAAAATAGGTGTCCATGCTTATCTCTAAAGTGGGTACCTAAATCCACTTTGAAAACTCAATTCCGAGAAAGTAAAAAAAATGTGCATCTTTTTAACCTTGGTTTGACCGACCTAAAATGAGGGCCAAAATAGCTCCAAATGTCATAAAAATGTGTATCCATGGTGATCTCTCAAATGGGTATCTAAATCTACTTTAAAATTTCAATTCCGAGAAAATTAACAAAAAGTGCATGTTTTCAACCTTGGTTTGACCAACCTTTAACGAGGGCCAAAATAGCTCCAAATCTCATAAAAATACATGTCGATCCTTATCTCTCAAATGGGTGCCTAAATCCACTTTCAAAACTCAATTCCGAGAAAGTTGACAAAAGTGCATCTTTTGAACCTAGGTTTGACAAACCTTGAACGACGGCCAAAATAGCTCTAAATCTCATAAAAACAGGTGTCCATGGTTATCTCTCAAATGGCTATCTAAATCAACTTTAAAATATCAATTCCGATAAAATCGACAAAATTGCATATTTTTTACCTTGGTTTGACCAACCTTGAACATGGGCCAAAATAGCTCCAAATGTCATAAAAATCGGTGTCCATGCTTATCTCGTAAATGGGTATCAAAATACACTTTAAAATGTCAATTCCGAGAAAGTCGACAAAAGTGCATATTTTCAACCTTAGTTTAACCAACCTTAAACGAGGTCCAACATAGCTCCAAATATCATAAAAATAGGTGTCTATTCTTATCTCTCAAATGGGCACCTAAATTCGCTTTCAAAACTCAATTTCGAGAAAGTCGACAAAATTGCATATCTTCAACGTTGGTTTGGCAAACCTTAAACAAGGGCCAAAATAGCTCCAAATATCATAAAACTAGGTGTCCATGCTTATCTCTCAAATGGGTACCTAAATCAACTTTCAAAACTGAATTACGAGAAAGTTTACAAAAGTGCACATTTTTCAACCTTGGTTTGACCAACCTTGAACGAGGTCCAAAATAACCCCAAATCTCATAAAAATAGGTGTCCATACTTATCTCTCAAATGGGTACCTAATTCAGCTTTCAAAACTCAATTCCACGAAAGTCAACAAAAGTGCATATTTTCAACCTTAGTTCGACGTACGTTGAATGACAGCCAAAATAGCTACAAATCTCATAAAATAGGTGTCCATGTAACTCTCAAATGGGTATCTAAATCTACTTTAAAATTTCAATTCTAAGAAAGCCGACAAAGGTGCATATTTTAAACCTTTGTTTAACCAACCTTGAGTGAGGGCCAAAATAGCTTCAAATCTTATAAAAATAAGTGTCCATGCTTATCTCTCAAATGGGTACCTAAATCTACTTTCAAAACTCAATTCCAAGAAAGTTGACAAAAGTGCATATTTCTAACCTTGGTTTGACCAACCTTGAACGATGGCCAAAATAGTTCTAAATCTTATAAAAATCAGTGTCCATGCTTATCTCTTAAATGTGTACGTAAATCCACTTTCAAAACTCAATTCCTAGAAATTCGAAAATAGTGCATATTTTCAACCTTGGTTTGACCACCATTGAACGAGGGCCAAAATAGCTCCAAATCTCATAAAAATAGGTGTGCATGCTTATTTCTCAAATGGGTACCTAAATCCACTTACAAAACACAATTCTGAGAAAGTCAACAAAAGTGCATATTTTCAACCTTGGTTTGACCAACCTTGAACGAGAGACAAAATAGCTCCAAATCTCATAAAAATAGGTGTCCATGCCTATCTCTCAAATGGGTATCTAAATCTACTTTAAAATTTCAATTGTGAGAAAATCAACAAAAGTGCATATTTTCGACCTTGGTTTGACCAACCTTGAACTAGAGACAAAATAGCTCCAAATATCATAACAATAGGTGTCCATGCTTATCTCTCAAATGGGTACCTAAATCCACTTTCAAAACTCAATTTTGAGAAAGTCAACATAAGTGTATCTTTTCATTAGAGGAAATTTGGGGTCTAGAATGGGCCTTATAAGAAAACGCGCCAACAATAAATTTTGTGAATTGGAATTCAAGAACCAATAGAATTTCAATCAAATGAGTCAACCATAATGGTTGAATTGACATATTTGTCATAAAAGAAAACTACTTTTTTTGTTCGTATTTTCGACATATCTCCCTGTGTTTTTACTCAAATTATGAGCGGGAGAGCTCATTGGATGCGGAATTTAATTCTGCATCCAATGAGTACCCACACTGCATACTCTTGAAAAACCTGCTACCCCAAAAACAATAAATACCTAAAAAAATGTGATGATGATGTCATTTTAATTCCGCATCCAACGAGTACCCACACTGCATAGTTTTGACAGACCCCTCTACCCCTAAAACAATAAATACATGAAAAAACATGATGATAATGTCATCATCATGTTTTTTCAGGTATTTATTATTTTTGGGGTAGCGGGGTCTGTCAAAACTATGCAATGTGGGTACTCGTTCGATGCGGAATTAAATTCCCCATCAAACGAGCTCTCCCTCTTGGAATTTGAGTAAAAACACAGGGAGTTATGTCGAAAATACGAACAAAAAAGTAGTTTTTTTCATTCTTCCTCCAAAATTAATAACTATTATTTTATTATTTTAACTATTATTTTATTATTTTCCCTAGGAGACCCATTTAGACCTCAAATTTCCTCTAATGAAACCTCGGTTTGACCAACCTTAAACAAGGGCCAAAATAGCTCCAAATCTTATAATAATAAGTGTCAATGCTTATCTCTCAAATGGATATCTAAATCTACTTTAAACTTTCAAGTCCGTGAAAATAGACAAAAGTGCATATTTTCAACCTTTGTTTGACCAACCTTGAACAAGAGAAAAAATAGCTCCAAATATCATAAAAATAAGTGTTGATGCTTATCTCTCAAATGGTTACCTAAATCCACTTTCAAAACTCAATTCCGAGAAAGCTGACAAAAGTGCATATTTTCAACCTTGGCTTGACCAACCTCGAACAACGGAAAAAATAGCTCCAAATATCATAAATATAGGTGTCCATGCTTATCTCTCAAATGGGTACCTAAATCCAGTTTTAAAACTCAATTTCGAGAAAGTCGACAAAATTTCATCTTTTCAACCTTTTTTGACCAACCCTGAATGAGGGCCAACATAGCTCGAAAACCCATAAAAATAGGTGTCCATGCTTATCTCTCACATGGGTATCTAAATCTACTTTAAAATTCCAATTCCGAGAAAGTCGACAAAACTGCATATTTTCAACCTTTGTTTGACCAACCTTGAAAGAGGGCCAAAATAGCTCGAAATCTCATAAAAATTGTGTCCATACTTATCCGTCAAATGGGTACCTAAAACAACTTTAAAAACTCAATTCCAAGAAAGTCGACAAAAGTGCATATTTTCAACCTTGGTTTGATAAACCTTAAATGGGGGCCAAAATAACTCCAAATCTCATAAAAATAGGTGTCCATGCTTATCTCTCAACTTTCAAAACTTAATTCTGAGAAAGTCAATAAAAGTGCATCTTTTCAATCTTGGTTTTACCAAACTTGAATGAGGGAGAAATCAGCTAGGAGGATGTTGGTGGCCACCCACCTATTCCACTTGGACCCCTACCATTCTTTCTTTCAGTTTTCCAGTTTCCTTAATTGTAGCACAATTTACTATTTTTGGCAGTTTTCGGGTCCTAAAATTCTGGACCTATTTTGAGGCCCTAAATGACATTTTTTTGGCATCGAATGGTCGGTTAAATATGAGTCTATTTTGGGCCCAATATTTGTCATCTTTGGATGTAGTCCTTGAAGACATATTTCTAACGATGTATCATGTGCGTCAAACTGAGGTAGTATGCCAAAGTTACGACCCCGAGAAATTGATGTACCAAGTTACCCAACGGGGGCCCACATTCTGGTGTTTCACCTCCTAGGGTTAGGTTTCTGGATGTGTAGGGTTTCCATTGTTTCTCAATAATATATAGGCCTTCAAGCCTCATTGTAACATAGAGTTCAGAGGCATGTAGCCACCACATCTCTTCTCAGAGATAAGTTACCAACACTCTAGCTAGTTTATTTCCATTCTGTATGTAAACAAGTTTCAGTTCTTTGATTAATAAAATGAAGTGTTGTTTCTGCTGCATATTTGTTTCTATGGTTATTTGTGTATTCTGTTTGTGTATTCTGTTGTGTTACAAGTACATAGAATGGACTATGCTGCGGCAGCAAAGAGATCAAGATGTGCATGAGATGACGAATCTATTCCATACCCTGCACACCAAGTTTGGTATCAAAGATTCAGAGAAACATTAGGTGCTGAAGTACCACAGTTGTCTACACAAATAAATTCAGGAGGAAATGGAGTTCCTCGACATCTCCTCGCTTGGTATGACATACCAATATGCTCTTGAAATTGAGCAAAAATTCAAATAGAAATGCGAGACTTTGGATCTGCGAATCAAAAGCAAGCGAAAGGTGCCCCCAAACCGTAAAACCAAGGACACAACCAAGGCATGGAAACTCAATACAAATTTCCAAATCCGCAAGCAAAGAACAACACTGTGAAACCGATAAGGAAGTGGAAAAGTGCTGCAAGTTCCATAAGAGGCCCACTCACAACACCAATGAGTGTCGGGCCAAGCAGTCACTAGTGGCCAAGATAAAAGGCTTCTGAATCAGATGCATACTCTGATATTGAATCAGAACCTGAGAAGGGGAATGATAAAGGGAAGAATATTATCGATTCAGAGCCCAATGCCACTGTTTCCACCACGAAGATCCAAAAGAAAGAACCAGAAGATTCAGAGGAGGAGGAGTGTCTTTTCCACTCCCATACATGGGTAAAGGGTTCCCCACTATAGTTCATTGTCGAGAGTGGGAGCCAAAAGAAACTCATTTCAGCAGAGTTCGTGAAGCAGTTGGGATTGTCGACCATAGCACACCTATAGCCATACACCATCGGGTGGCTTCACCAAGGACGGGAACTCCGAGTCAGCCATCAGTGCCGCCTTCCCTACAACATCAAGCCCTTCACCGATGAGGTATTATGTGATATTTCTCCTCTTGATGTTTGTGATGTATTATTGGGTCAACTATACTTATGGAAGAAACATGATTTGTATGAGTCTCGGCCTCATGCTATTATTCTTACGTTGAGAAATAATTTGTACAGGATACAAGAGGTACCACCTCCTGCCCCTATCTCTTTGGTTACTGCAAAAAAATGCAGTAAGCTCATTTCCAAAACTAGGAAATTTGTTTTCTTGATGATTCACCCTCATGGAAAGAAGAAGATCATGGCCACGACCTCCAAACAGGGCCCATCCGCACGACAACAGAAAATGGACAAGGTTGTGGAGGAGTACCAGGAAATATTCACCTCACTCACAAGGGTTCCTCTGCACTGTCAGGTCAAGCACCCCATTTATCTTACCCCGGGTGCATCGCTTCACAATGGACTAATATATTGACGCTCTATTTTGGAGAATGAAGAAATCAAGAGGCAAATTTAGGAGTTGCTACAGAAGGGTCACATCCGGCCAAGTTCATCTCCTTGTGGGAGCCCGATCATGTTGGCACAGAAGAAGGATGGGACTTGGAGACTCTGTATTGACTATTGGGCATTGAACAAGATCACTGTATGGAATAGGTACTCGATCCCATGGATTGATGACCTCCTGGACCAGCTTAAAGGGGCAAAATATTTTAGCAAGATTGACTTAAATTCCGGGTATCACCAGATACCGACTGACCGATGTGTGGAATACTTCCTTCAAAGCCAAGGAGGGCATTCTCGAATGGTTGTTCATGCCTTTCAGGCTGATGAATTCTCTTGCAAACTTCATGAGACTGATGGATGACATCTTGCGGTCATTCACCAACTCATTTGTAGTAGTGTAATTGGATGACATCCTGATATTCAACTAGACTTAGGAAGAGCACCTCCACCACATCCGATAGGTCCTCCAAACATTGCGACAACACAAGTTGTGTGCCAATTTGGACAAGTGCACTTTTGGCATGACCTAGGTTCAGTATCTAGGATACATTATTGATGAGTATGGGGTACATGTGGATCCAACCAAGATCCAAGTCATTTGGTATTGGCTAGCCCCAACTACTCTAATAGATCTTCACATATTTCTGGGTCTTGATAATTTCTACCGTAGGTTCATGTTGGGATTCTCTCATATCACTTGGACCTTGAGTCAAGTCACCAAGGGAGGAGCAAAATCAAAATTCTTCTGGTCAGAAATTCAACAAAAGTAATTTGCAGAATTGAAACATCGCCTCTGTTTTGCCCCAGTGCTCACATTACCAGACTTGCAACAACCATTTGAGATCGAGACAGACACCTCTGACTATGCTATTGGGGAAGTCCTTACTCAACAAGGGCATCCAGTGGCATATCACAGTGAGACACTATCCAATACAGTCTGCAAATATCCCACTTATGACAAAGAAATGTATTCCATTGTATAGGCTTGCCAACAATGGAAGCATTACATTTTGGGGAAGGAAACGATCATCCACATAGACCATTGACCCCTGTAGTTCATACAGACATAAGGGAAGTTACAGAATGATTTCCATCAGAAGTGGTCTACATATCTACAACAGTTTCATTTGAATATCAAGTACAAGAAGGGAAGCACCAATAATGTTGCAGACTGCCTCAGCTGACCACCGATCGTGGTGATAACCACCGTGCTCAACTCTTGTGGGCACAAGACCTCTGATTGGCCACTTCTCTACAAGAGCAATCCATAATTAATCCACACATGCAAGACACTCTTGGAGGGAAACCAAGTTCCAAATTTTCACCTCCATGATGCACTACTATGTCACATGGGACACCTTTGTGTTCCTTCCAGTGAGCATGCCAAGATGATTTGGGAAGCGCACCACAGTCGAGTCACTGGGAATTTTAGGGTCGATAAAATAGTGGCAGTACTGTAGAAGTATTTCTATTGACTGAACCTTTGAAGGGACATTGGGAAGTACATCCAATCCTGCACTGCTTGTGCCATTGCCAAATCGTCCATCAAGAAGTAAGGCCTCTATATTCCATTTCCTACACCTAGTAGACCTCGGGAATCCATCTCCATAGATTACATGTCGGGGCTTCCTTGTACTAAGCATGACAATGATTTTGTGTTCGTGGTCGTCGATATATTCTCAAAGTTTGCCATAATGGCATCCTGCAAGAAAAATATCACAGCAGAATCCACTGCTAAACTCTTCTTTGAATGAGTGTGGGTACACTTTGGAATGCCACAGTCTATAATCGTAGATCAGGATAGTAGGTTCCTTAGTACATTCTAGTCTAGCGTATGGTCAATTCTAGACACTAAGCTCACAAAGTCCACAGCTTTCCATCCCCAGACTGATGGTGAGACAGAGGTCGTCAACCGGATGATCGTACACATTTTGTGCATGTACAACTCAAAGAATCCACATACATGGGATGAGAGCTTCCCCTATATATAACATAGCTATAACCAGGTCCTCCACAGCTCAACCTACCATATCCCCTTTCAGGTGGGCTTGGGATTCCAGCCACTATGTCCCATTGACGTAGCCATGCCATTTGCAGCTACTTAGGCTGATTCAGCTCATGTCTAGTCTGAATTTTATAAGGCGAATAGCTTCATTGCGCACATGCATCACATTCTCTAGCAGGTTAATGACATATTGGCTAGATCAAATGCCAAGTACAAGCAATGGCATGATCAGCATCGGGTGCAACAAAAATTCCAGGTGGGAGAAAAAGTGTGGCTACATTTGCAGAAGGAGCGCCTCGCTTGACCCCACCACAAGCTTCACCCGCTCCGATATGGGCCATGCACCATCACCAAGGCTGTCGGGTACAATGCCTTCAAGCTCAGTATTCCACCATTCCTTGGCCTACACCCAGTGTTCAATGTGGACCGTCTTCGACCCTACTTTCCACCTCTACTGGACACATCAGACGTGTCACAACAACTTACACCAACAGATTTAAACCCCGACTGAATGGAACAAGCCACAACTGATTGAATTATGGACACACAGATCAATAACACCCACCAACAGAATATCAAGCTATATCAAGTTGTCAAAGCAGGCCAACTCCTTCACCAGAGAAAGTGGCTCACTAGAGACCAAGTTTAGCAGAAGTTTCCCCATGTCATGGAGGAACTCAACGAAATAGGGACCATTTCTTCCTAAGGGGGGAGGAATGATCTAGAAGGATATTGGTGGCCACCCACCTATTCCACTTGGACCCCCACCATTGTTTCTTTCAGTTTTCAAGTTTCCTTAATTGTAACACAATTTACTATTTTTGCCAGTTTTCGAGTCCTAAACTTCCGGAACCATTTTGAGGCCCTAAACTACATTTTTTCGGAATCGAATGGTTGGGAAAATATGAGTCCATTTTGAACTTGAAATTCTTTATTTATGGATGTAGTCCTTGAAGAGATCTTTCAAATGATGTATCATGTGCGTCAAATAGAGGTAGTATGCCAAAGTTACGACCCCGGCAAATTGATGCACCAAGTTACCCAACGGGGCCCACATTCTGGCGTTTCACCTCCTAGGGTTAGGTTTTTGGATGTGTAGGGTTTCCATTGTTTCTCAATAATATATAGGCCTTCAAACCTCATTGTAACACAGAGTTCAGAGGCATGTAGCCGCCACATCTCTTCTCAGAGATAAGCTACCAGCACTCTAGCTAGTTTACTTCCATTCTGTATGTAAACAAGTTTCAGTTCTTTGATTAATGAAATGAAGTGTTATTTTCGCTACATATTTGTTTCTATGGTTATTTGTGTATTCTGTTGCGTTCCAACATAAATCCGAGTCAAGAAAATAGCTCGAAATCTCATAAAAATAGGTGTCCATGCTATCTCTCAAATGGGTATCTAAATCTACATTAAAATTTCAATTTTGAGATAGTCAACAAAAGTGCATATTTTCAACCTTGGTTTGAGGAACCTTGAACAAGTGCAAAAATAGCTCCAAATTTCTTTAAAATAGGTGTACATGCTTATCCATCAAATGGGTACCTAAATGTACTTTCAAAACTCAATTCTAAGAAATTAAACAAAAGTACATCTTTTCAAGCTTTGTTTGACCAACCTTGAACAAGCACCAAAATAGGTCCAAATCTCATAAAAATAGGTGTCCATTCTTATCTCTCAAATGGGCATCTAATCTACTTTAAAATTTCAATGATGAGAAAGTCAACAAAAGTGCATATTTTCAACCTTAGTTTGACCAACCTTGAACGAGGGCCAAAATATATCCAAATCTCATAAAAATAGGTGTCGATGCTTATCTCTCAAATGGGTACTTAAATCCACTTTCAAAACTTAATTCCAAGAAAGTAAAAAAAATGCATATTTTCAACCTTAGTTTAACAAACCTTGATGGATGGCAAAAATAGCTGCAAAAGTCGATAAAGGTGCATATTTTGAACCTTGGTTTGACCAACATTTAATGGGGGGGAAAATAACTCCAAACCTCATAAGAATAGGTGTCCATGCTTATCTCTCAAAGGGGTGTCTAAATCTACTTTAAAATTTTAATTCTGGGAAAGTCGACAAAATTGCATATTTTAAACCCTAGTTTGACCAACCTTGAATGAGGGCCAAAATACCTCTAAATCTCATAAAAATAAGTGTCCATGCTTATCTATCAAATGGGTACCTAAATCCACTTTCAAAACTTGATTCTCAGAAAGTCGACAAAAGTGCATATTTTCAACCCTTGTTTGACCAACCTTGAATGGGGGCCAAAATAGCTCCAAATCTCATAAAAATAGGTTTCCATGCTTATCTTTCAAATGGGTACCTATATCCACTTTCAAAACTCAATTTTGAGAAATTCAACAAAACTGCATCTTTTCAACCCTGGTTTAACCAACCTTGAACGAGGGAAAAAGTAGCTCCAAATCTCATAAAAATAGGTTTCCATGCTTATCACTGAAATGGGTATCTAAATCTACTTTAAATTTCAATTTCGAAAAAGTCAACAAAAGTGCATATTTTAAACATTGCTTTGATCAACCTTGAAAGCGGGCCAAAATCGATCAAAATGTCATAAAAATAGGTGTCCACGCTTATCTCTTAAATGGGTACCTAAATCCACTTTCAAAACTCAATTACGAGAAAATTGACAAAAGTGGATATTTTCTCCCTTGGTTTGAACAAATCTTGAACAAGGGCCAAAATAGCTCCAAATCTCACAAAAATAGGTGTCCATGCTTATCTCTCAAATAGGTACCTAAATTCACTTTAAAAACTCAATTCCGAGAGAGTCAACAAAAGTGCGTCTTTTGAAGGTTGGCTTGACCAACCTTGAACAAGGGCCAAAATAACTCCAAATCTCATAAAAATAGGTTTCCATGCTTATCTCTCAAATGGGTATCTGAATCTACTTTAAAACTTCAATTCCAAAAAAGTCGACAAAAGTCCATATTTTCAACCCTTGTATGACCAACCTTGAACAAGGGCCAAAATAACTCCAAATCTCATAAAAATAGGTGTCCATGCTTATCTCTTAAATGGGTACCTTAATCCACTTTAAAAACGCAATTCCAAGAAAGTCAACAAGCATGCATCTTTTCAACTTTGGTTTGACCAACCTTGAATGAGAGCCAAAATAACTCAAAATCTAATAAAAATAGGTGTTCGTTCTTATCTCTAAAATGGTTATCTAAATCTACTTTAAAATTTCAATTCTAAGAAAGTCGACAAAAGTGCATATTTTCAAGCTTGGTTTGACCAACATTGAACGAGGTCCAAAATAGCTCCAAATCTCATAAAAATAGGTGCCCATTCTTAACCCTCAAATGGGTACGTTAATCCACTTTCAAAATTCAATTTCGAGAAAATCGAAAAAAGTGCATAATTTCAACCTTGGTTTGAAAAACCTTGAACGGGGGCCAAAATAGCTCCATATCTCATAAAAATAGGTGTCCATGCTTATCTCTCAATTGGGTACCTAAATCCACTTTTAAAACTCAATTGGAAGAAAGTCGAAAAAAGTGCATATTTTCAACCTTGGTTTGACCAACCTTGAACGAGGGCTATAATAGCCCCAAATATCATAAAAATAGGTTTCCATGCTTATCTCAAATGGGTATCTAAATTTAGTTTAAACTTTCAATTCCATCAAATAAAAAAAAAAGTGCATATTTCGTGTCAAAATAGCTCTGAATCTCATAAAAATAGGTGTCCATGCTTATGTCTTAAATGGGTACCTAAATCCAGTTTGAAAAGTCAATTTCGAGAAAGTTGACAAAAGTGCATATCTTCAACCTTGGTTTGACCAACCTTGCACGTGGGCCAAAAAAGCTCCAAATCTCATAAACATAGGCCTCCATGCTTATATCTAAGACGGGTATCTAAATCCACTTTAAAATGTCAATTCTGGGAAATTTGACAAAAGTGCATATTTTCATCCTTGGTTTGACCAACCTTGAATAAGGGCCAAAATAGCACCAAATCTCATAAAAATAGGTGTCCATGCTTATCTCTCAAATGGGTACCTAAATCCACTTTCAAAACTAAATTCCAAGAAAACCAATAAGAGTGCATAGTTTCAACCTTGGTTCAAGAGCCAAAATAACTCCCAATCTCATAAAAATAGTTTTCTATGCTTATCTATCAATTCAGTACCTAAATCCACTTTCAAAACTCAATTCCAAGAAAGTCAACAAAAGTGCATATTTTTAACCTTGGTTTGGCCAACACTGAACGAGTGCCAAAATAACTCCAAATCCCATAAAAATAGGTTTCCATGCTTATCTCTCAAATGGGTACCTAAATCCACTTTCAAAACTCAATTATGAGAAATTCAAAACTAAATTCGAAGAAAGTCGATAGGACTGCATAGTTTCAACCTTGGTTCGAGGGCCAAAATAGCTCCCAATCTCATAAAAATAGCTTTCCATGCTTATCTATCAAATCGGTACCTAAATCCACTTTCAAAACTCAATTCCAAGAAAGTCAACAAAAGTGCATATTTTTAACCTTGGTTTGGCCAACCCTGAACGAGTGCCAAAATAACTCCAAATCCCATAAAAATAGGTTCCCATGCTTATCTCTCAAATGGGTACCTAAATCCACTTTCAAAACTCAATTATGGGAAAGTCAATAAAAGTCCATCTTTTCAACTTTGGTTTGACCAACCTTGAACGAGAGCCAAAATAACTCCAAATCTCATAAAATAGGTGTGCATTCCTATCTCTCAAATCAGTATCTAAATCTACTTTAAAATTTCAACTCTGAGAAAATCGACAAAAGTGCATATTTTCAACCTTGGTCTGACCAACCTTGAATGGGGGCCAAAATAGCTCCAAAACTCATAAAAACAGGTGTCCAGGCTTATCTCTCAAATGGGTACCTAAATCCACATTCAAAACTCAATTACGAGAAAGTCGATAAAAGTGCAAGTCTTCAACCTTGGTTATACCAACCTTGTTCGAGGGCCAAAATAGTTCTAAATCTCATAAAAATAGGTGTCCATGCTTATCTCTCAAATGGGTACTTAAATCCACTTTCAAAAATTAATTGTGAGAAAGTCGACAAAAGCGCATCTTTTAAACCTTGGTTTGACCAACCCTGAACTAGGGCCAAAATATGTCCAACTCTCATAAAAATAGGTGTTCATGCCTATCTTTCAAATGGGTGTCTAAATCTTCTTTAAAATTACAATTCTGAGAAAGTTGACAAAAGTGCATATTTTCAACCTTGGTTTGAGCAACCATATATGAGCACCAAATAACTCCAAATCTCCTAAAAATAGGTGTCCATGCTTATCTCTAAAATGGGTACCTAAATTCACTTTCAAAACTCAATTATGAGAAAGTCAACAAAAGTGCATATTTTCAATCTTTGTTTGCCCAACCTTGAACAAGGGTCAATATAGCTCCAAAGCTCATAAAGATAGGTGCCCATGCTTATCTATAAAGTGGTTATCTAAATCTACTTTAAAATTTAAATTCTGAGAAATTCGACAAAAGTGCATATTTTTAACCTTGGTTTGACCAACCTTGAACGAAGGCCAAAATATCTCCAAATATCATAAAAATAGGTGTCCATGCTTATCTCTCAAATGGGTATTTAGATCCACTTTCAAAACTCAATTAAAGAAAGTCGACAAAAGTGCATATTTTCAACCTTAGTTTGACCAACCTTGAACGAGACACAAAATAGCTCCAAATCTCATAAAAATAGGTATCCATGCTTATCTCTTAAATGGGTATCTAAATTCACTTTCAAAACTCAATTTCAAGAGAGTCTACAGAAGTTCATCTTTTCAACCTTGGTTTGACCAACCTTAAAGACGAGGCAAAATAGCTTCAAACCTCATAAAAATAGGTGTCCATGGTTATCTCTAAAATGGGTATCTAAATCTACTTTAAAAATTCAATTCTGAGAAAATCAACAAAAGTGCATATTTTTAACCTTGATTTGACCACTCTTAAACGAGAGCTAAAAGAGCTCCAAATATCATAAAAATAGGTGTTCATGCTTATCTCTGAAATGGGTACCTAAATCCACTTTCCAAACTCAATTCTGAGAAAGTCTACTAAAGTGCATATTTTCAACCTTGGTTTGACCAACCTTGAATGAGGGCCAAAATATATCCAAATGTCATAAAAATAGATGTCCATGCTTATCTCTCAAATGGGTATCTAAATCTACTTTAAAATTTCAATTCTCAGAAAGACAACAAAAGTGCATATTTTAAACATTGGTTAGAACAACCTTGAATGAGGGTGAAAGTTGCTCCAAATATCATAAAAATAAATCTCCATGCTTTTAGCTCAAATGGATACCTAAATCCACTGCAAAAACGCAATTCCGAGAAATTCAACAAAAGTGCATATATTCAAGATTGGTTTGACCAACCTTGAACGAGGGAAAAAACATCTCCAAATCACATAAAAATAGGTTTCCATGCTTATCTCTAAAATGGGTATCTAAATCTACTTTAAAATTTCAATTATGACAAAGTTGACAACAGTGCATATTTCCAACCTCACTTTGACCAACCTTGAATGACGTCCAAAATAGCTCCAAATCTTATAAACTTAGGTGTCCATGCTTATCTCTCAAATGGGTACCTAAATCCACTTTCTAAACTAAATTTTGAGAAAGTCAAATAAAGTGCATATTTTCAACCTTGGTTTGACCAACCTTGAGCAAGGACCAAAAATAGCTCCTAATCTCATAAAAACAGGTGTCCATGCTTATCTTTCAAATGGGTATCTAAATCTAATTTAAGACTTCAATTCCAAGAAAGTCGACAAAAGTGTATATTTTAAACCTTGGTTTCACCAACCTTGAATGAGGGAAAAAATAGCTCCAAATCTCATAAAAATAGGTGTCCATGCTTATCTCTCAAATGGGTACCTAAATCCACTTTCAAAACTCAATTTCGAGAAAGTCAACAAAAGTTTATCTTTTCAACCTTAGTTTGACCAACCTTGAATGAGGGGAAAAATAGCTCCAAATCTCATAAAAATAGGTTTCCATGCTTATCTCTCAAATCAGTATCTAAATCTACTTTAAAACTTGAATTCCTAGAAAGTCGACAAAAGTGCATATTTTCAATGTCGATTTGACCAACCTTAAACAAGGGCCAAAATAGCTCCAAATATCGTAAAAATAGATGTCCATGCTTATCTCTCAAATGCGTACCTAAATCCACATTGAAAACTCAATTTTGTTAAAGTCGGCAAAAGTGCATATTTTCAACCTTGGTTTGACCAACCTTGAACGAGGGCCAAAATAACTCCAAATATCATAAAAATAGGTGTCCATGCTTATCTCTCAAATGGGTACCTAAATCCACTTTCAAAACTCAATTTCGAGAGAGTCGACAAAATCGCATCTTTTCAAGGTTGGTATGACCAACCTTGAACGACGGCCAAAATAACTCCAAATTTCATAAAAACAGGTGTCCACACTTATCTCTCAAATGGGTATCGGAATCTACTTCAAAATTTGAATTATGAGAAAATCGACAAAAGTGCATATTTTCAACCTTGGTTTGACAAAAATTGAACGAGGGCCAAAGTATGTCCAAATCTCATAAAAATATGTGTCCATGCTTATCTCTTACATGGGTACCTAAATCCACTTTCAAAATTCAATTCCAAGAAAGTCAACAAACATGCATCTTTTCAATGTTGTTTTGACCAACATTGAACGAGGGCCAAGATAGCTCCAAATTTCATAAAACTACGTGTCCATTCTTATCTCTCAAATGGGTATCTAAATCTACCTTAAAATTTCAATTCCGAGAAAGTCGAAAAAAGTGCATATTTTCAACCTTGGTTTAACCAACCTTGAACTCTGGCCAAAATAGCTTCAAATCTCATAAAAATAGGTGTCCATGCTTATCTCTCAAATGGGTAACTAAATCCACTTTCAAAACTCAAATTCGAGAAAGTCAACAAAAGTGCATATTTCATCCTTAGTTCGACCAACCTTGAATGAGGGACAAAATAACTGTAAATATCACAAAAATAGGTGTCCATGCTTATCTCTCAAATGGGTGTCTAAATCTACTTTAAAATTTCAATTCCCAGAAATTCGTCAAAAGTGCGTATTTTAAAACTTGGTTTGAACAACCTTGAACGAGGGCCAAAATACCCCTAAATCTTATAAAAATATGTGTCCATGCTTATCTCTCAAATGGGTACCTAAATCCACTTTGAAAACTCAATTCTAAGAAATTCAACAAAAGTGCATCTATTCAATGTTGGTTTGACCAACCTTGAATGAGGGCCAAAATAGATCCAAATCTCATAAAAATCTGTTTCCATGTTGATCACTCAAATAGCTCCAAATATCATAAAAATAGGTCCAAATATGTTTCCAAATATCTAAATCTACTTTAAAATTACAATTTCGAGAATGTCGACAAAATTGTATATTTTCAACCTTGGTTTGACTAACATTGAACGAGAGAAAAAATAGCTATGAATCTCATAAAAATATGTGCCCATGGTTATCTATCAAATGGGTACCTAAATCCACTTTCAAAAATCAATTTTGAGAAAGTTGTCACAAGTGCATGTTTTCAACCTTGGTTTGACCAACTTTGAACGCAGGCCAAAATAGCCCCAAATCAAATAAAAATAGGTTTCCATTCTTATCTATGAAATGGGTACCTAAATCCACTTTCAGCACTCAATTTCGAGAGAGACAAAAAAGTGTGTTTTTTCAAAGTTGGTTTGACCATCCTTGAACAAGGGCCAAAAATAGCTGCAAATCTCATAAAAATAGGTTTCCATGCTTATCTTTCAAATGGGTATCTGAATCTACTTTGAAACTTCAATTCCTAGAAAGTCGACAAAAGTGCATATTTTCAATGTCGATTTGACCAACCTTGAACGAGGGCCAAAATAGCTCCAAATATCGTAAAAATAGATGTCCATGCTTATCCCTCAAATGCGTACCTAAATCCACTTTGAAAACTCAATTTTGTGAAAGTCAGCAAAAGTGCATATTTTCAACCTTGGTTTGACCAACCTTGAATGAGGGCCAAAATAACTCCAAATATCATAAAAATAGGTGTCCATGCTTATCTCTCAAATGGGTACCTAAATCCACTTTCAAAACTCAATTTCGAGAGAGTCGACAAAATCGCATCTTTTCAAGGTTGGTATGACCAACCTTGAACGACGGCCAAAATAGCTCCAAATTTTAAAAACAGGTGTCCACGCTTATCTCTCAAATGGGTATCGGAATCTACTTCAAAATTTGAATTCTGAGAAAATCGACAAAAGTGCATATTTTCAACCTTGGTTTGACAAAAATTTGACGAGGGCTAAAGTACGTCCAATTCTCATAAAAATATGTGTCCATGCTTATCTCTTACATGGGTACCTAAATCCACTTTCAAAATTCAATTCCAAGAAAGTCAACAAACATGCAACTTTTCAATGTTGTTTTGACCAACATTGAATGAGGGCCAAGATAGCTCCAAATTTCATAAAACTACGTGTCCATTCTTATATCTCAAATGGGTATCTAAATCTACCTTAAAATTTCAATTCTGAGAAAGTCGACAAAAGTGCATATTTTCAACCTTGGTTTAACCAACCTTGAACGCTGGCCAAAATAGCTCCAAATTTCATAAAAATAGGTGTCCATGCTTATCTCTCAAATGGGTAACTAAATCCACTTTCAAAACTCAAATTCGAGAAACTCAACAAAAGTGCATATTTCATCCTTAGTTCGACCAACCTTGAACGAGGGACAAAATCGCTGTAAATATCACAAAAATAGGTGTCCATGCTTATCTCTCAAATGGGTATCTAAATCTACTTTAAAATTTCAATTCCGAGAAAGTCGTCAAAACTGCGTATTTTAAAACTTGGTTTGAACAACCTTGAATGAGGGACAAAATACCCCTAAATCTTATAAAAATAGGTGTCCATGCTTATCTCTCAAATGGGTACCTAAATCCACTTTGAAAACTCAATTCTAAGAAATTCGACAAAAGTGCATCTATTCAATGTTGGTTTGACCAACCTTGAACGAGGGCCAAAATAGATCCAAATATCATAAAAATCTGTTTCCATGCTGATCACTCAACTAGCTCCAAATATCATAAAAATAGGTCCAAATATGTTTCCAAATATCTAAATCTACTTTAAAATTACAATTCCGAGAAAGTCGACAAAAGTGTATATTTTCAACCTTGGTTTGACTAACATTGAACGAGAGAAAAAATAGCTATGAATCTCATAAAAATACATGCCCATGGTTATCTGTCAAATGGGGTACCTAAATCCACTTTCAAAACTCAATTTCGAGAAAGTTGTCAAAAGTCATTAGAGAGAATTTGAGGTCAAAAATGGGCCTCAAAAGGACCAAAATGTACTATAAAAATCAACCAATTTCCTTCTAGTAGATGACATCATCCCCCATGGTTAAGG
>LPNX010922793.1:595228-660900 GCA_001517045.1 Pseudotsuga menziesii | reverse complement strand
CCCCATAAAACCCCTAGCTCATAATATTTTAATATATCTTATATTTTTGTAGTACATCTCTTAGGAGGCCCATTTTTGACCTCAAATTCTCTCTAATGGCATGTTTTCAACCTTGGTTTGACCAACCTTGAACGAGGGCCAAAATAGCACCAAATCAAATAAAAATAGGTTTCCATTCTTATCCATGAAATGGTTACCTAAATCCACTTTCAGCACTCAATTATGAGAGAGACAAAAAAAAGTGCATCTTTTCAAAGTTGGTTTGACCATCCTTGAACAAGGGCCAAAAAAAGCTGTAAATCTCATAAAAATAGGTTTCCATGCTTATCTTTCAAATGGGTATCTGAATCTACTTTAAAATTTTAATTCCGAGAAAGTTGAACAAAAGTGCATCTTTTCAAATTTTGTTTGATCAACCTTGAGCGGAGGCCAAAATAGCTCCAAATCTCATAAAAATAGGTTTCCATGCTTATCTCTAAAATGGGTACCTAAATCCAGTTTCAAAATGCAATTCTGAGAGAGTCATCAAAAGTGCGTCTTTTCAAGGTTGGTTTGACCATCTTTGAACAAGTTCCAAAATAGCTCCAAATCTCATAAAAATAGGTGTCCATATTTATCTTTCAAATGGGTATCTGAATATACTTTAAAATTTCAATTTTGAGAAAGTCGAAAAAAGTGCATATTTTCAAAGTTGGTTTGACCAAACTTGAATGAGGGCCAAAATAGCTCTAAATCTCATAAAATATGTGTCCATGCTTATCTCTCAAATGGGAACCTAAATCCACTTTCAAAATTCAATTCCAAGAAAGTCGAGAAAAGTGCATCTTTTCAACGTTGGTTTCACCAAACTTGAACGAGGGCCAAAATAACTCCAAATCTCATAAAAATAGGTGTCCGTGCTTATGTCTCAAATGGGTACCTGAATCCATTTTCAAAACTCAATTTAGAGAAATTCAAGAAAAGTGCATCTTTTCAACCTTGGCTGAACCAACCTTCAGCGAGGGCCAAAATAGCTCCAAATCTCATAAGAATAGGAGTCAATGCTTATCTCTCGAATGGGTATATAAATCTACTTTAAAAATTCAATTCCCAGAAAGTCGGCAAAAGTGCATTCTTGGATCTGATATGAAACTATTTGGATCTGATATGATCTTATCTGGATTTGATATGATATTACTTGGTTCTAGTGTTCAAGAGCTTTCAGTACTTCTTGTAGTTGTTCTCATTAATTTTGGTGTCAAGAATCAAGTACCACAAATCTCTTTCAAAAATTTTGATTGGGATTTGATTTCATTCCTCAATATTGGATCTGATATGAGCCTATTTGGATATGATTTATTTGGATTTTATTTGATATTATTTGGTTCAGGTTTAAAATTTCAAGATCCTTCAGTCATGCTTGTAGATGGTCTCATCAATTTTGGTGTGACAAATCGAGTACCGCAAGTCTTCTTCAAACTTGCTACTAGGATTTGACGTTAGTTTCCTCTTATGAGTTTGTTGATAATATATTTTGTGAATCATTGATAATTTCTAAAGCTATATCATATTATGGAGCTCAAGCATTCACTCTTCATAGTCCTAAGGATTCTCTACCTATCTATTTGATCAGATTCTCATCTCCTCGCGGAACTAGTAAAGTGGGAGACACTTTGCATTCACTTGGACACTTGCTCCTAACACCTAGGGCTGAATTTAACTCACATGGTTTGATGTTAAAGGATGATATATATCATTTGTTTTGGTTTTCTTCATATGGTTCGAATTCTCAAGCACCTTTGCTCTCTCATCAGTTGATTTCAGCTTCTCTACATGGGTCCAGTTTTCACCGTGCAGCTGTTTATATCTCTGATTCATTTGAGTACATTATTATTTTTCCAAAGAGGAATATTCCTCTAGACATGATCATTTTTTTTGTTTTCATAGGTTCACCTACACAGAAGAACCAAGCTAATGCATTTGATGCTCCATAGTGCTACAAATGGCAGCAAAAAGTTTCACAAGTTTTATTCAAAATTTGTATTCCTGCTTATTTTGAGGGGCGTTTTTTCGCATGAGGTTTTCTCCTATTTCCTTGGTTGTATTAAGCATCATTTTTTTACTTTCTTTTAGATTGTATTTGGGTGACCTATGGTCTTGTTACTAGGGCCCACAATTGTCCAAGTTAGGATTCAGGGGGGGTGTTAGGATTACTAATCCTCGCTTGACCATACTGTCTATTATATTATTTAGCCTAACTTAGGAACCTTAATTAATTAATTGGGTCCACTAGTACTATTGGGTCCACTTGGATTAATGGGGCCACATGTACTAGTTAGTAGAGTGTGGGGAACACTACTAGAGGTTAATTGAATCTTCTTGCATATGCATGCATCATTTGGGTACTTCCTAGACTAATCCCTACATTTTGGGATCCACTAGGAAACCTGACACCAACCTCCATCGATAAGTTGGAGTTGGAACTAGTTAGTCTTAGTTAGCTTACAGTTACTTTTAGTTAGATCACAATCAGTTACCTAGCGCTAGTTATGCATGACTGCATGTGGAGTAGGCATATTTTCCCACCTACCACCTCAGTTATACTGAGTTAACTAGTTATTACTGATTGTACGCATTGGTTAGACATCTGGTAATTGATCTATTGAACTGTGATATTGATTGAGACACCATGAGTTATCTAGTCAGTTAGGTACAGTCAGATCCAATTGGTAGATTCGAATTGCTCCATAATGTATTCGAATTCTTCCTTTATGTAAACTATTGTAACACTAGATTTAATTCATGACAATGATACTCTAAATTCCTGAGCAATACTCATATGTTTCCTATGTGGATTGTTTTTTTCAGTTTGTATCTTTATTCTCCATTCACTGTAAACATTATTAGAACTATATGGTTGAAGATATAAATGGCATTCAAATTCTAATAAAATACACTTTCAAAACTTAATTCCGAGAAAGCCGACAAAAGTGCATATTTTCAACCTTGGTTTGACCAACCTTGAACGAGGGCCAAAAAAGATCCAAATCTCATAAAAATAGTTGTCCATGCTTATCTCTCAAATGGGTACCTAAATCCACTTTCAAAACTCAATTCCGAAAAAGTCGACAAAAGTGCTTCTTTTAGACCTTGGTTTGACCAACCTTAAACAACGACCGTAAAATAGCTCCAAATATAATAAAATTAGGAGTCCATGCTTATCTCTCAAATGGGTATCTAAATCTACTTTAAATTTTCAATTCCGAGAAAGTGGACAAAAGTGCATATTTTAAACCTTGGTTTGACCAACCTTAAACAAGGGATAAAATAGCTCCAAATCTCATAAAAATAGGTGTCCATGCTTGTCTCTCAAATGGGTATCTAAATCTACTTTAAAATTTCGATTCCAAGAAAGTCAACACAAGTGCATATTTTCAACCTTGGTTTGACCAACCTCGAACGAGGGCTAAAATAGCTCCAAATCTCATAAAACTAGGTGTCCATGCCTATCTCTAGAATGGGTACCTAAATCCACTTTCAAAACTCAATTACGAGAAAGTGGACAAATGTTCATCTTTTCAAGGTTGTTTTGACCAACCTTGAATGAGGGCCAAAATAGCTCCAAATCTCAAAAAAATAGGTGTCCATTGTTATCTCTCAGATAGGTACCTAAATCCACCTTCAAAACTTAATTTCGAGAAAGTTGACAAAAGTGCATCTTTTCAACCTTGGTTTGACCAACCTTGAAAGAGCACCAAAATAGCTCCAAATATCATAATGATAGGTTTCCATGCTTATCTCTCAAATGGGTATCTAAATCTACTTTAAAATTTACCTTCCGAGAAAGTTGATAAAAGTCCAAATTTTCAATCTTGGTTTGACCAAACTTAAACAAGGGCCAAAACAACTCCAGATGTAATAAAAATAGGTGACCATGCTTATCTCTAAAATGGGTCCCTAATTCCACTTTCAAAACTCAATTCTGACAAAAGTCAACAAAAGTGCATGTTTTCAACCTTGGTTAACCAAAGTTGAACGAGGGCCAAAATAGCTCTAAAACTCATAAAAATAGGAGTCCATGTTTATCTCTCAAATGGGTACCTAGATCTACTTTCAAAACTCAATTCTGAGAAAGACGACAAAAGTGCATCTTTTGAAAATAGCTCCATGCTTGAATGAGGGAAAAAATAGGGCCAAAATAGCTCAAACTCTCATAAAAATAGGTGTCCATGCATATCTCTAAAATGGGTATCTAAATCTACTTTAAAAATTCAATTCCAATAAAGTCAACAAAAGTGCATATTTTCAACCTTAGTTTGACCAACATTGAATGAGGGCCAAAATAGCTTTTAATCTGATAATATTGGTGTCCATGTTTATATCTCAAATGGGTACCTAAATCCACTTTCAAAACTCAATTCTGAGAAAGTCAACAAAAGTGATTACTTTCAACCGTGGTTTGACCAACCTTGACCTAGAGAATAAATACTCCAAATGTCATAAAAATAAGTGTGCATGCTTATCTCTATAATGGGTACCTAAATCCACTTTCAAAACTTAATTCCAAGAAAGTGGACAAGAGTGTATATTTTCAGCCTTGGTTTGACCAACCTTGAACGAGGGCCAAAATAGCTCCAGATATCATAAATATACGTGGCATCTAAGGGAGAATCTGCGGTAAGCAAGTTAATTGTTGACGTTTCAAACCAAACGTCGTTCATCTTCAGGACAAATCGATGCCTGGGGATTGTTCTTCTTTCATTATTGCATTAATATAGAAACCGTTGTTTTTTTAGAGGAGCCGACAACGTTGTTTTAGTTAAAGGAAAATTAATTAGGGTTTTAATTTATTTTATTTTAATTAAAATAATTTTATTTTTATTTAAATTTATTATTTATTAAATAGTACCAAAGTTTAATACTAAAGGAAACCCTAAATAGTAATGAACCAAGTTAATAGTTACGTTTATAAAGTAGTTTTTAAGGTTTATAAAGTAGTTTTTTATTTATATTTTAAAAAAAATTATTTGATTTTTTATTTTTATTAAAAGATGGTTTATTAATTATATTAATGTTTTTAATTTAATAGTTAAAATGTTTTTTATCTAATGAAGTTTATTAAAAAAAAATTGATTAATTTTATTTTATAAAACATTTTAATAAATTTTTAATTTTCTAAATTTTAATAAATTTTAAAATTTTTATTAAACAAATTTTATTTAATAAAAATTTTGAATAAAATTTTTATTTAATAAATTGTTTTGTTTTTAATAAGGATGTAAGATATTTATCATTTTACCTAATTAATTTTACAATTCAATTAATTAACTCTTATAATTTAGTCATGTTTTTAATAAGTAGCAATTAAGACCTAGTTAAGGGTTTAATTAAAATAGGTCTTAGTTAAGGGTTTATTAGTTAAATTAACCTAGTTAGGCGTTTTTAGGGAATAATATTAATTTTTAATTTTTAATTTTTTTGGCTTAGTTAGGTTAAGCAACTAGGATCGGCTAATGGATAGGCCGTCATCTCTATTTAGGCAGTTAGGGTTTTTAACAATCTCAATTGCCGCTCTAATCCTTCGTCGTGACCAATTGTCGACTTGCGCTAACACCTGCATATCCTCGACTTTAATTGGGTGTTTTGTGTTATGTGAGTGTTTAGATAAGGCTGACTTGTGGGTTCTATTGAGGCGGATATCTGCACAATGTTCTTTAACCCTAGTACGGATGGACCGACCTGTTTCACCTATGTAGGCTTTACCACATTCGCAAGGAATGAGGTAAACCCCCCTTTTTAGACACGGGTCAACCGGATATTTTACTGATCTAAGAAGCTTCGTGATGTTGTTAGGTGGGGAAAAAACAGAGACAATGTTTTTATTTTTGAGGTGTTTAGCTATTTTGTCTGTAGTCCCTTGAAGGTAAGGGAGAAATGCCTTATGATCCCCTACTTTCTTTTCTTTGGATGCAGCCTTAGGTTTGTTTACCTGTGTTCTTTCAAGGGCTTTGTTGATTTGAGCTAGGTTATAACCATTGCTAATAAAAACATTGCACAGGTGTTCGAGCTCGGAGTCTAGGTGATCATTATCAGAAACCCTTAGGGCTTTAGTGAATAGTGTGTTATGAACCCCCATTTTCTGGTTTGGGTGATGATGCGAGAGGGCGTGTAGGTATTGTTCTGTGTGGGTTTTATTTTTATAAAACTTGTGGGAAATGCCTCCATCTTGTTTCCTAATAACTAATGTATCAAGGAAGGGAAGTGCATTGTTCTCTTCAAACTCCTTTGTGAATTTTATGGAAGCAGTTTGGTTATTCAAATGATCCACGAATTTTTCTAACTCTTCCTCCCCATGAGCCCAAATTAGGAAGGTATCATCAACAAATCTGGACCACCATTCAGGTTTCAGATTGGCAGAGTTCAAGGATTTTTGCTCAAATTTTTCCATGAAGAGGTTGCCTATAATGGGAGAGAGGGGGGAGCCCAGAGCCACTCCACAGGTTTGTTCATAAAGTTCACCCATAAAACTGAAAAAGGTGGAATTGAGACAGAAGCCTACAAGTTGTGAGGTTTCAGGATCAGTCGACTCTTCTATAACATTAATGGCTTCTTTGATGGGTATCATGGTGAAGAGGGAAACTAAATCCACGCTCAATAAAATCTCATTCTTTTCCATATGTATGTCTTTTATTTTCTCAATAAAGTAAGAAGAGTCCTTAATGAACGAGCTTGTATTACCTACTAGGGGCTTTAATTTGTCTGTGAGGAATTTTGCGAGCCTATAAGTTGGTGAGCCTATGGTGTCTACAGTGGGTCGAAGGGGGTCCCCATCTTGTGGATCTTGGGAAGTCCATAAATTCTTGGAACCAAGGGGTCAGGGATAATAAGTTTTTTCTTGATATCATTATCCAATGAGTTATTCTTTATGGCTTCCGTAACTTCCTTTATGATCTGATTCAAGGGGTTCTGGTTAAGTTTCTTGTAACAACCACTAGAATCGAAGTGCGATTTCATCTTAGCAATATAGTCTTGTTTGTTGAGAATCACCATAGCTCCTCCTTTATCAACCTTTAAGATCGCAATCTAGTCATTCTTTTTTAGTTCTCTAAGGGCCTTGCTTTCTTCCTTGGTGATGTTGGGTTTGGGTGGTTTTGCTCTTTTGAGGGTTATAGCACAATCTTGTCGCACCTCTTCTGCTTCATTTTCTGGTAGTTGCCTAATGTTGTCTTTGATACTGCATATGATATCTTTGACCTAAATCTTTTTTAGGGTGATGGCAAAATTAAGGCCTTTCTCAAGAAGTCTTCTAGCAAGTAAGTTTAGTTCAAAGTTTGAAAGGTTGACTACAAGTCTATTAGGATCCTTGGTAGCCAATTTATAGTTATTGTTGTCTTCAATTTTGTGGTTTTTGTTTTTACTTTTCTCATTCTCACAGTCATCGTCCCTGGTTAATGCGTTATTATGATCATGGTCTTGGTCATCGTGCCTTGAAAGACTCACTCTCTGCTCCTGCTTATGACTGTTTTTGTTGTTTATGTCTATGCTCTCAGCCAACCCATCACCGGTTCCTAGGGTTCCAACCAAGGCTCTATTTTTGCTAGCGCTGCGGGTTTCCTCAAGGTTCAAATTTTTGGCATACTTCATACCTAAGTCACGCTGTCCATTTCCTGGCCCATGATCCCAAAGGGCGCAATCATCAACTACATCCATCACATTATTCACTTTGTTGGAATGTAAGCTCACAACACCAGCACTTCTTTTGTTACTGTTCTTATTATTGGTAGCGTTGGGAGTTAGGCTCTCACCACACGTTTTTTTGGAGTCGGCATTAGGTGCCAGCCTTATCTCTCTGGCGATTTCCTCATTGAACCCACATGTGTGGCTTTTATCAGGATTTTGGAAGCTATCCCCATCGTTTCTTGTTTCGGACTGAAAGGGTATCATTGTTTTGTTTATGTCCATACTATCAGCCAACCCATCTCCGGTTCCTGGGGTTCCAACCAAGGTTGTATCTTCACTTGCGCTGCGTGTTTCCTCAAGGATCAAATTATTATTGGCATTCTTACTAGTTAAGTAGCAATGTCCATTTCCTAGCCCATGATCACAAAGGGTGCAATCATTAGGTGTAGCATTTGAGATAACGTTATTCACTTTGTTGGATGGTAAGCTTGCATCACCAGCACTTCTTTTGTCACTGGTATCCCCATTGGCTACGTTGGGAATCTGGTTCTCACCATGAGTTTTGTTGGAGTCGGCATTTAGAGCCCGCAATATTTCTCTGGGGATTTTCTCATTGAACCCACAGTCTGGGCTTTTCTCATTAGCCTGGTTGGTTTCTACGTTGGGTAATGCGTTGTGAATAAGCCTACCAAACCATCTGACAGTTTTCTCATAGGGAACGCTATCTTACAGGCTTTGGTCTTTGCCAGAACTATCACGCTCTTCAAGTTCTTGCACGTTGTGGGAGTATCACATCAGGAACTGTCTTGTTGTTCAAGTTTTGATAGTTTAGAATTATGTTTGATTTTTAGTTTTTTGGAAATCATATCCACTCTTCCCCAAGAGCAACGATCCTAGCAATCCCAGGTGATTTTATCTAAGGAATTAGCTAACTGGGTGTGTAGCAGCAGGAGCTAGAGATCCAGCTTATCCAAGGCTAACCGAAGACTCCTAATCTGATCACGTACTAGCATGAGACCCATTTTATTAAAGATCAAAGTGTTATGCTTGTTTTTCAGGGGATGGGAAATTTTTGCGAAGGTGGGAACAACGGTTCTGTCTCTAGATTGCTTCAAAAATGAAAGATGGACAATCCTTTTACATTTTTCAATGCGAAGTTTTTCCAGGCGCCTTAAATTTCTCAGGGTTTCCACTCCATACCGGTTAGAAATAAGGTTTACTGATATTCCGCAGTGAAGACTCATGGCATCTAATGGAGAATCTGCGGTAAGCAAGTTAATTGTCGACGTTTCAAACCAAACGTGGTTCATCTTCAGGACAAATCGATGCCTGGGATTGTTCTTCTTTCATTATTGCATTAATATAGAAACCGTCGTTTTTTTGAAAGGAGACGACAAGGTTGTTTTAGTTATAGGAAAATTAATTAAGGTTTTAATTTATTTTATTTTACAAAAAATTATTTTATTTTTATTTAAGTTTATTATTTATTAAATAGTACCAAAGTTTAATACTAAAGGAAACCCTAAATAGTAATGAACCAAGTTAATAGTTAGGTTTATAAAGTAGTTTTTTATTTATATTTAAAAAAAAATTATTTGATTTTTTATTTTTATTAAAAGATGGTTTATTAATTATACTAATGTTTTTAATTTAATAGTTAAAAAACATTAATTTTATAGTTAAAATGTTTTTTATCTAATGAAGTTTATTAAAAAAAATTGATTAATTTTATTTTATAAAACATTTTAATAAATTTTTAATTTTCTAAATTTTAATAAATTTTAAAATTTTTATCAAACAAATTTTATTTTTATTAAACAAATTTTATTTAATAAAAAATTTATTTAATAATTTTTTTGTTTTGAATAAGGATGTAAGATATTTATCATTTTACCTAATTAATTTTACAATTTCAATTAATTAACTCTTATTATTTAGTCATGTTTTTAATAAGTAGCAATTAAGACCTAGTTAAGGGTTTAATTAAAATAGGTCTTAGTTAAGGGTTTATTAGTTAAATTAACCTAGTTAGGCGTTTTTTAGGGAATAATATTAATTTTTAATTTTTATCGGCTTAGTTAGGTTAGGCAACCAGGATAGGCTAATGGACAGGCCGTTAAATATAGTTTCCATGAATATCTCTCAAATAGCCACCTAAATCCACTTTCAAAACTCAATTCTGAGAAAGTCAACAGAAGTACACCTTTTCAACCTTGGTTTGACCAACCTTGAATGAGGTCCAAAATATTTCCAAATCTCATAAAAATAGGTTTCCATGTTATCTCACTAATGGGTATCTAAATCTACGTTAAAATTTCAATTATGAGAAAGTTTAACAAAAGTGCATATTTTAAACCTTGGTTTCACCAACCTTGAACGAGGGCCAAAATATCTCCAAATCTCATAAAAATAGGTGTCCATGCTTATCTCTCAAATGGGTACCTAAATCCACTTTCAAAACTCAATTCTGATATAGTTGACAAAACTACATATTTTCAACCTTGGTTTGACCAACCTTAAATGAGGGCCAAAATAGCTCCAAATCTAATAAAAATAGGTGTCCGTGCTCATCTCTCAAATGGGTACCTAAATCCGATTTCAAAACTCGATTATGAGAAGGTAAAAAAAAGTGCATCTTTTCAACCTTGGTTTGACAAACCGTCAACAAAGTCCAAAATATCTCCAAATATCATAAAAATAGTTGTCCATGCTTATCTCCCAAATGGGTATCAAAATCTACTTTAAAATTTCAATTTCAAGAAAGTCGATAAAAGTGGATATTTTCAAACTTTGTTTTGACAACCTTGAATGAGGGCCAAAATAGATCCAAATCTCATAAAAATAGATTTCCATGATTATCTCTCAAATGGGTACCTAGATTCACTTTTAAAACGCAATTCCGAGAAAGTCGACAAAAGTGCATATTTTTAACCTTAGTTTGACCAACCTTGAACAAGTGCTAAAGTAGCTCCAAATGTCATAAAAATAGGTGTCCATGCTTATCACTCAAATGGTTATCTAAATCTACTTTAAAATTTCAATACCAATAAAGTCGACAAAAGTACATATTTTCATCCTTGGTTTGACCAACCATGAATGAGGGCCAGAATACCTCCAAATCTCATAAAAATAGGTGTCCATGCTTATCTCTCAAATGGGTATCTAGATCCACTTTAAAAAATCAATTCCAAGAAATTCGACAAAAGTGCATCTTTTCAACCTTGGTTTGACCAACTTTGAACGAGGGAAAAAATAGCTCTAAATATGATAAAAATAGGTTTCCATGCTTATCTGTCAAATGGGTACCTAAATCTAATTTCAAAACTCAATTCTGAGAAAGTCGACAAAAGAGCATATTTTCAAACCTTTGTTTGACCAACCTTGAACGAGGTCCAAAATATATCCAAATTTCATAAAAATGCATTGCCATGCTTATTTTTCAAATGGGTAACTAAATCCACTTTCAAAACTCAATTCTGAGACACTCGCCAAAAGTGCATATTCTCAACCATGGTTTGACCAACCTTGAACGGTGGTCAAAATAGCTCCAAATCTCATAAAAATAGGTGTCCATGTTTATATCTCAAATGGGTACCTAATCCACTTTCAAAATTCAATTCCGAGAGAGTTGACAAAAGTGCATATTTTCCACCTTGGTTTGACCAACCTTGAACAAGAGCCAAAATAACTCCAAATATCATAAAAATAGGTGTCCATGCTTATCTCTCAAATGGGTGCCTAAATCTACTTTCAAAACTCAATTCCAAGGAAGTCTACAAAAGTGAATATTTTCAACCTTGGTTTAACCAACCTTGAAAGAGGGAGAAAATAGATCCAAATCTCATAAAAATAGGTGTCCATGCTTATCTTTCAAATGCGTATCTAAATCTACTCTGAAATTTCAATTCCAAGAAAGTTGACAAAAGTGCATATTTTCAACCTTGGTTTGACCAACATTGAATGCGGGCCAAAATAGCTCTAAATATCATAAAAATTGGTGTCCATGCTTATCTCTAAATTGGGTTCCTAACTCAACTTTCAAAACTCAATTCTGAGAAAGTCGACAAAAGTGCATGTTTTCAAGGTTGGTTTGACCAACCTTGAACGAGGGCCCAAATAGATCCAAATCTCATAAAATTAGGTGTCCATGATTATCTCTCAATTGGGTATCTAAATCTACATTAGAATTTAAATTCCAGGAAATTCAACAAAATTGCATGTTTTCAAACTTGGTTTGACCAACCTTGAACGATGGCCAAAATAGCTCCAAATCTCATAAAAATAGGCATCCATGCTTATCTCTCCAATGGGTAACTAAATCCTCTTGCACAAGTCAATTCCGTGGAAGTCTACAAAAGTGCATATCTTCAACATTGGTTTGACCAACCTTGAACAACGGCCAAAATAGCTCCAAATCTCATAAAAATAGGTGTGCATTCTTATCTCTCAAATGGGTATTTAAATCTACTTTAAAATTTTAGTTCTGAGAAAGTCGACAAAAGTGCATATTTTCCACCTTTGTTTGACCAACCTTGAACAAGGGCCAAAATAGCTCCAAAGCTCTTAAAAATAGGTGTCCATGCTTATCTCTGAAACAAATATCTAAATCCACTTTCAAAACTCAATTCCGATAAAGTAGTAAAAAGTGCATATTTTCAACCTTGGTGTGACCAACCTTGTACGAGGGCCAAAATGGCTTCAAATCTCATAAAAATAGGTGTTTATCCTTATCTCTCAAATGGGTACCTAAATCAACTTTCAAAACACAATTCCGAGAAAATAAACAATAGTGCATATTTTCAACCTTGGTTTAACCAACCTTGAGGTAGGGCCAAAATAGCTCCAAATCTCATAAGAATAGGTGTCCATGCTTATCTCTCAAATGGGTACCCAAATCCACTTTCAAAACTCAATTTTTAGAAAGTGGACAAAAGTGCATATATTCATCCTTGGTTTGACCAACCTTGAACGAGGGAAAAAATAGCTCCAAATCTCATAATATCTCCAAATCTCATACAAATAGGTGTCCATGCTTATCTCTCAAATGGGCACCTAAATCCACTTTCAAAACTCAATTCCAAGAAAGTGGACAAAAGCGCATATTTTCAACCTTGGTTTGACCAACCTTGAACGAGGGCCAAAATCGGAAAAAATCTCATTAAAATAGGTGTCCATGCTTATGCCTCAAATGGGTACCTATCCACTTTCAAAACTCAATTCCGAGAAAGTCGACAAAAGTGCATCTTTTCAATGTTGGTTTGACCAACCTTCAATGAGGGCCCAAATAGATCCAAATCTCATCAAAATAGGTGTGCATGTTTATCTCTCAAAGGGGTCTAAATCTACTTTAAAATTTCAATTCTGATAAAGTCGACAAAAGTGCATATTTTCAACCTTGGCTTGATAAACCTTGAACGAGGGCCAAAATAGCTGCAAATCTCTCAAATGGGTACCTAAATCCACTTTCAAAACTCAATTCCGAGAAAGTCAACAAAAGTGCATCTTTTCAAAGTTTGTTTTACAAACCTTGAATGAGGGAAAAATAGATCAAAATATCATAAAATTAGGTGTCCATACTTATCTCTCAAATGTGTATCTAAATCTACATTAAAATTTCAATTCTGAGAAAGTCAACAAAAGTGCATATTTTCAGCCTTGTTTTTACCAAACTTGAACGAGGGCCAAAATAGCTCAAAATCTCATAGAAATTGGTGTCCATGATTATCTCTCAAATGGGTACCTAAATCCACTTTCAAAACTCAGTTATGAGAAAGTCAACTAAAGTGCATATTTTCAATGTTGATATGACCAACCTTGAATGAGGGACAAAATAGCTAGAAATCTAAAAAAAATAGGTGTGCATGCTTATCTCTCTAATGGGTATCCAAATCTACCTTTAAAGCCCAATGATGAGAAAGCCGGTAAAAGTGCATATTTTCAATCTTGGTTTGACCAACCTTGAATGAGGGCCAAAATAGCTCCAAATCTCATAAAAATATGTGCCCATGCTTATCTCTCAAATGGATACCTAAATCCACTTTCAAAACTCAATTCTAAGAATATCGACAAAAGTGCATATTTTCAACCTTTGTTTGACCAAGTTTGAACGAAGGCCAAAATAGCTCCAAATATCATCCAAATAGGTGCCCATGCTTATCTCTCAAATAGGTACCTAAATCCACTTTCAAAACTCAATTCCGAGAAAGTGCGAA
Organism: Pseudotsuga menziesii; assembly: GCA_001517045.1. Classification (NCBI taxonomy): domain Eukaryota; kingdom Viridiplantae; phylum Streptophyta; class Pinopsida; order Pinales; family Pinaceae; genus Pseudotsuga; species Pseudotsuga menziesii. The sequence goes on along the minus strand of LPNX010922793.1, from coordinate 647,029 downwards.
AAGATGCATATTTTCAACGTTGGTTTGACCAACCTTGAATCAGGGCCAAAATAGCTACAAATCTCATAAAAGTAGGTGTCCATGCTTATCTCTTAAATGGGTACTTAAATCCACTTTCAAAACTCAATTCTGAGAAATTCGACAAAAGTGCATCTTTTAAAGCTTGGTTTGACCAAACTTGAAAGAGGACCAAAATAGCTCCAAATCTCATAAAATTAGGTTTCCATGCTTATCTCTCAAATGGTTACCTAAATCTACTTTAAAAACTCAATTCCAAGAAATTCGACAAAAGTGCATATTTTCAACCTTGGTTTGACCAACCTTGAACGAGGGTTAAAATAGCTCCAAATATCATAAAAATAGGTGTCCATGCTTATCTTTCAAATGGGTACCTAAATCCACTTTCAAAACTCAATTCCAACAAGGTCGACAAAATTGCATATTTTCAACCTTGGGTTGACCAACCTTGAACGAGGGTTAAAATAGCTCCAAACCTCATAAGAATAGGTTTTCATGCTTATCTCTCAAATGGGTACCTAAATCCACTTTCAAAAATAAATTCTGAGAAAGTTGTGAAAAATGCATATTTTCAATTTTGGCTTGACCAACCTTGATCGAGAGCCAAAATAGCTCCAAATCTCATAAAAATAGGTTTCAATGCTTATCTCCCACATGGGCACCTAAATCCACTTTGAGAGCTCAATTCCCAAGAAGTCGACAAAAGTGCATATTTTCAACCTGGGTTTTACCGATCTTTAACGAGGTTCAAAATAGCTCCAAATCTCATAAAAATAGGTGTCCATGCTTATATGTCAAATGGGTATCTAAATCTACTTTAAAATTTCAATTCCAAGAAAGTTGACAAAAGTGTATATTTTATACCTTGGTTTGACCAACCTTGAACGAGGGCCAAAATAGTTCTAAATATCATAAAAATAGGTGTCCATGCTTATCTCTCAAATGGGTACCTAAATCAATTTTCAAAACAAAATTCTGAGAAAATCAATAAAAGTGCATATTTTCAACCTTGGTTTGACCAACCTTGAACGAGGTCGAAGATAGCTCGAAATATCATAAAAATAGGTGTCCATGCTTATCTCTGAAATGGGTACCTAAATCCACTTTAAAAACTCAATTCTTAGAAAGTGAACAAAAGTGCATATTTTCAACCTTAGTTTGACCAACCTTGAATGAGGGCCAAAATAGCTCTAAATCTCATAAAAATAGGTGTCTATGCTTATCTCCAGACTCTCAAATGGGTACCTAAATTTACTATCAAAACCCAATTCCGAGAAAATCAACAAAAGTGGATATTTTCAACCTTGGTTTGACAACCCCTGAACGAGAGCCAAAATAACTCCAAATCTAATAAAAATAGGTGTCCATGCTTATCTCTCAAATGGGTACCTAAATGCACTTTAAAAACTCAATTCTTACAAACCGGACAAAAGTGCATATTTTAAAGCTTGGTTTGACTAAAGTAGAAGGAGGGCCAAAATAGCTCCAAATCTCATACAAATAGATTTCCATACTTATCTCTCAAATGGGTACCTAAAGCCACTTTCAAATCTCAATTCCGAGAGAGTGGAAAAAAGTGCTTATTTTTAACCTTGGTTTCACCAACCTTGAACGAGGGCCAAAATAGCTCCAAATCTCATAAAAATAGGTGTCTGTTCTTATCTCTCAAATAGGTACCTAAATCCGCTTTCAAAACTCAACTCCGAGAAAGTTAACGAAAGTGCATATTTTCAACCTTAGTTTAACCAAACTTGAATCAGAGCCAAAATAGCTCTAAATCTTATAAAAATAGGTGTCCATGCTTATCTGTCAAAAGGTCACCTAAATCCACTTTCAAAACTCAATTTACGAGAACGTCAACAAAAGTGCATATTTTCAAGGTCAGTTTGACCAAGCTTGAACGCGGGCCAAAATAGCTCTGAATCTCATAAAAATAGGTGACCATGCTTATCTCTCAAATGGGTACCTAAATCCACTTTCAAACTCAATTACGAGAAAGTTGAAAAAAGTGCATATTCTCAACCTTGGTTTGACCAAACTTGAACGAGGGCCTTAATAGATCCAAATCTCTTAAAAATACGTGTACATGCTTATCTTTCAAATGGGTACTTAAGTCCACTTTCAAAACTCAATTCTGAGAAAGTGGAAAAAGTGGCTATTTTCAACCTTGATTTAACCAACCTTGAACAAGGGGAAAAATAGCTCGAAATCTCATAAAAATAGGCGTCCATGCTTATCTATCACATGTGTACCTAAATACAGTTTCAATACTCAATTCCAAGAAAGTTGACAAAAGTGCATCTTTTCAACCTTGGTTTGACCAACCTTGAACGAGGGCCAAAATAACTCCTATATAATAAAAATAGGTGTCAATGCTTATCTCTCAAATGGGTATCTAAATCTAGTTTAAAATTTTAATTCTGAGAGAGTCGACAAAATTGCATATTTTCAACCTTGGTTTGACCAACCTTGAACGAGAGCCACAAAAGATCCAAATCTCATAAAAATGGGTGTCGATGCTTATCTCTCAAGTGGGTACCTAAATCCACTTTCAAAACTCAATTCCGAGAAAGTAAAAAAAGTGCATATTTTCAACCTTGGTTTGACCAACATTGAACGAGGGCCAAAATAGCTCCAAATCGCATAAAAATAGGTGACCATTCTTATCTCTCAAATGGGTTCCTAAATCCACTTTAAAATCTCAATTATGAGAAAGTCGAAAAAGTGCATATTTTCAACCTTGGCTTGACCAACCTTGAATGAGGGCCAAAATAGATCCAAAACTCATAAAAATAGGTGTATCTACTTTCAAAACTCAATTCCAAGAAAGTCAACAAAAGTGAGAATTTTCGAGCTTGGTTTGACCAACCTTGAATGACGGCCAAAACAACTCCAAATCTCATAAAAATAGATGTCCATGCTTATCTCTCAAATGGGTACACAAATCCAGTTTCAAAACTGAATTTCGAAAAAGTTGACAAAAGTGCATATTTTCAACCTTGGTTTCACCAACCTTGATAGAGGGCCAAAATAGATCCAAATATCATAAAAATAGGTGTCCATGCTTATCTCTCAAGTGGGTATCAAAATCTACTTTAAAATTTCAATTCCGAGAAAGTCGACAAAAGTGCATATTTTCAACCTTGGTTTGACCAACCTTGAACAAGAGCCAAAATAGCTCCAAATCTCATAAAAATAGGTTTCCATGCTTATCTCTCAAATGGGTACCCAAATCAACATTCAAAACTCAATTCCGAGAGTGTTCACAAAAGTGCATCTTTTCAAAGTTGTTTTGACCAATCTTGAACGAGGGCCAAAATCGCTCCAAATCTCATAAAAATAGGTGTCCATGCTTTTATCTTTGAAATGGGTATCTAAATCTACTTTAAAATTTCATTTCTGAGAAAGTAAAAAAATTGCATATTTTCAACCTTGGTTTGACCAACCTTGAACGACGACCAAAATAGCTCCAAATCTCATAAAAATAGGTCCCTTATCTCTCAAATGGGTACCAAAATGCACTTTCAAAAAATAGGGGTTCCTACGTAAATCCACATTCAAAACTCAATAAAGAGAAAGTCGACCAAAGTGCATATTTTCAATATTGGTTTGACCAACCTTGTACAAGGAAGAAAATAGCTCCAAATCTCATAAAAATAGGTGTCTATGCTTATCTTTCAAATGGGTATCTAAATCTACTTTAAAATTTCAACTCCAAGAAGGTCTACAAAAGTGCATATTTTCTACCTTAGTTTGGCCAACCTTGAACGAGGGATAAAATAGCTCCAAACATCATAAAAATAGGTGTCCATTCTTATCTCTCAAATGGGTACTTAAATCCACTTTCAAAACTCAATTCCGAGAAATTTGAGAAAAATGCATATTTTCAACCTTTGTTTGACCAACTTTGAACGAGAGCCAAAATAGCTCCAAATCTCATAAAAATAGGTGTCCATGCTTATATCTAAAATGGTTACCTAAATCCACTTTAAAACTCAATTCCAAGAAAGTCGAAAAAACTGCATTTTTTCCACCCTGGTTTGACCAACCTTGAATGATGGCCAAAATAGCTCTAAATCTCTTAAAAATAGGTGTCCACGCTTAATTCTCAAATTAGTATCTAAATTCACTTTAGAATTTCAATTCCGAGAAAGTCAACAAATGTGCATATTTTCAACCTTGGTTTCACCAACATTGAACGACGGCCAAAATAGTTCCAAATCTCATAAAAATAGGTGTCCATGCTTATCTCTCAAATGGGTACCTAAATCCACTTTCAAAACTCAATTCTGAGAAATTCAACAAAAGTGCATATTTTCAAACTTGGTTTCACCAACCTTGAACAAGGGCCAAAATAGCTCCAAATCTGATAAAAATAACTGTGCATGCCTATCTCTCAAATGGGTACCTTAATCCACTTTCAAAACTTAATTCACAGAAAGTCGACAAAAGTGCATCTTTTCAACGTTGGTTTGACCAACCTTGAACAAGGGCCAAAATGGCTAAAAATGTCATAAAATAGGTGTCCATGCTTATATCGCAAATGGGTATCTATATCTATTTTAAAATTTCAATTTTGAAAAAGTCAACAAAAGTGCATATTTTCAACCTTTGTTTGACCAACCTTGAATGAGGGCCAAAATAGGTGTCCATGTTTATCTCTCAAATGGGTACCTAAATCCATTTTCAAAACTCCATTCTGAGAAAGTCGACAAAAGTGCATATTTTCAACCTTGGTTTGACCAACCTTGAAAGAGGGCCAAAATAGCTCCAAATCTTATAAAAATAGGTGTCCATGCTTATCTCCCATATGGGTACCTAAATCCACTTTCAAAACTCAATTTCGAGAAAGTAAAAAAAAGTGCATCTTTTCAACCTTGGTTTGACCAACCTTGAATGAGGGCCAAAATAGCTCCAAATATCATAAAAATAGGTCCCCATGCTCAGTTCTCAAATTGGTATCTAAATCTACTTTAGAATTTCAATTCCAAGAAAGTCAACAAAAGTGCATATTTTCAACCTTGGTTTCACCAACATTGAACGCGGGCCAAAATAGCTCCAAATATCATAAAAATAGGCGTCCATGCTTATCTCTCAAATGGGTACCTAAATCCACTTTCAAAACTCAATTCTGATAAATTCAACAAAAGTGCATATTTTCAACCTTGGTTTGACCAACCTTGAATGAGGACCAAAATAGCTCCAAATCTCATAAAAATAGCTGTAAATGCTTATCTGTCAAATGGGTACCTAAATCCACTTTTAAAACTTAATTCCGAGAAGGTCGACAAAAGTGCATCTTTTCAACCTTGAATGAGGGCCAAAATAGCTACAAATCTCATAAAATAGGCATCCATGCTTATATCTCAAATGGGTGTCTAAATCTGCTTTAAAATTTCAATTTTGAAAAAGTCAACAAAAGTTTATATTTTCAACCTTGGTTTGACCAACCTTGAACGATGACCAAAATAGGTGTCCATGCTTATCTCTCAAAGGGGTACCTAAATCCACTTCCAAAACTCCATTCTAATAAAGTCGACAAAAGTGCATGTTTTCAACCTTGGTTTGACCAACCTTGAATGAGGGCCAAAATAGCTCCAAATCTAATAAAAATAGGTGTCCATGCTTCTATCTCAAATGGGTACCTAAATCAACTTTCAAAACTTAATCCCAAGAAAGTCGATAAAAGTTCATATTTTCAACCTTGGTTTGACCAACCTTGAATGAGGGCCAAAATATGTTATATTTTAATCAATTTAGACAGTATTATCTTAAGATCTTATCTGAAAGAATAACATGCACATCAATCAATCACAAGAGACAATAGACACAAAGATTTTCCTTAGGGAAATGATAAGGGAGAAAACCCTGCAACTTCCTGAGAGATAGTATGAGCTCCAATGGCAGCAGTAAAACCCAAAGACAGTAAGAGGATCTCCAACAATCGTTCTCTCTCTTATCCGAGCTCCTTCTCTCTCACTCATGCGCTACAAATGAGTGTGAGTGATGGTGTGATAAATAGAGAGGCTCACTCTCTATTTATACTAGTTTCCAACTTAACAATAACTTACCAGGGCTGACTTCTCTAGGAGAGTGTAATAACCCTAGTGCCCCAAAACTATGGGGACTTTCACCCCTTATCAACTCAGAGGGTTAACCTCTATGACTTTACATGACTTGTTCACATTAATGATTCTCTCGATAGGAACATCGAGGATCAATGAAATACAATATATAAAATATACAAGTGAATACATTTTGAACTTACAAATACATCAACACTCCCTCTTAAATAGGAAGGTATTCTCTTGACACAATACATCAGCACAAGTTTTCTTCTCTGGATCATCATCAAAGATGGATCATCACTAGATCATCATCAAAGCTGGATCATCACTGGGTCATTATCAAAACTAGATCATCATCAAAAATGGATCGTCACTGATTCATCATCAAAATTGGATCATCACTGGATCATCATCATCATCACTGCTTCTGCTATCTCTCAATTCTTCTCGTCATAGAAAGATCTATAGAGCCATCCCCTTTTCATGATGGTTGGAGGTGTAGCCTCCATGTAGGTTTGCATCTTATTCAACACTTATATCTAACCATGGGAGGAACACATCCAGCATCCATGTCAGAAATTCCTGCCCAACATTTACATATAACCATGGGAGGAACACATCCAACATCCATTTCAGAAAGGCACGCCCAACACTCACGTCCATCAGCATGGTAGGACACACCATCTACCATCCAAGGAAAGGCATAGCACTTACATCCACTGGCATGATAAGACACACCATCTATCATTTAAGGAAAGGGCTAGCACTTACATCCATTGGCATGATAGGACACACCATCTATCATACAAGGAAAGGCTCAACACTTACATCTATTGGCATAGTAGGACACACCATTTACTATCCAAAGAAAGTCTCAGCACTTATATCTGACCAAGTCAGAAAGGCTCATGACTTACATCTGACCCAGTCAGAAAGGCCCAACACTTACATCCTTTGGCATAGTATGACACACCATATACTATCCAAGGAAAGACTCGGCACTTACATTCATTAGAATGATAGGACACACCATCTACCATCCAGAGAAAAGGCTCAACACTTACATCTATTGGCATGATAAGACACACCATCTATCATCTAGAGAAAGGCTCTACACTTACATCCACCGACATGATTGGACACACCATCTATCATCCCGGGAAATGATCTGCACTTATCTCTGATCATGGGAGGACTCACCTACCATCATGTCATAAGGGCTCCGCACTCACATCTGACCCAATAAAAAAGGCTCTATGTGTATATCTGACTATGGGAGGAACCTCCTACCACCATGTCAGAAGGTCTCCGCACTTACATCTGACCCAGTCATAAAGGATTTCCACATACATCTGACCATGGGAGGACCTACCTACCACCATGTTAGAAGGGATCTGCACTTACATCTGAACATGGAAGGACCACCTGCCACCATGTCAGAAAGGCTCACGAACTCATCACTTTCTCTTCGAAGGAACCTCGATCTGGAGAAAACCAAGATTCTCCCTAAAGTACTCAAAGTTCACTCTAGATAATGGCTTGGTCAACACATCAGCTATCTGCTCGTCTGTCACAGCATATTGGAGCTTCACTTCTCCTCTCTAAACCATTTCCCTGATATAGTGATATTTGATCTTGATATTCTTCGACTTGTCATGGAACACTGGGTTCTCAGACAACTTCACACAACTTTAGTTGTCACAATATATACAAGTAGTATCCAACTGGAGATCAAATAAATCAGATAGTAGATTCCTCAGCCACACTGCCTCACAACTAGTCGAACAAGCTGCGACATACTCTGCTTTGGCTGTACTCAGTGCCACACAAGTGTGCTTCCTTCTAAACTAAGAGATTACAACTGATCCCATACTGAAGCAACATCCTTAAGAGCTCTTCCTATCGATGGGTACCTAATAGGTGTCCATGATTATCTCTCAAATGGGTACCTAATTCCACTTTAAAAAATCAATTATGAGAATGTTGACAAAAGTGTGTCTTTTCAACATTGATTTGACCACCCTTGAATGGGGGTCAAAATAGCTGCAAATCTCATAAAAATAGGTGTCCATGCTTATCTCTCAAATGGGTACCTAAATCCAATTTCAAAACCGAATTCTGAGAAAGTCGATAAAAGTGCATATTTTCAATCTTGGTTTGACCAACCTTGAATGAGGGCCAAAAGAGCCCCAAATCACATAAAAATAGGTGTCCATGCCTATCTCTCAAATGGGTACCTAAATCCACTTTAAAAACTCAATTCCGAGATAGTGGAAAAAACTGCATATTTTCAACCTTGGTTTAGCCAACCTTGAATGAGGGCCAAAATAACACCAAATCTCATAAAAATAGGTGTCCATGCTTATCTCCCAAACGGGTATCTAAATCCACTTCCCAAATTTAGTTCCAAGAGATTCAACAAAAGTTCATATTTTCAGCTTGGGTTTTACCAACCTTGAACGAGGGCCAAACTAGCTCCAAATCTTATAAAAATAAGTGTCCATGCTTATCTCTCAAATGGGTACCTAATTCCACTTTAAAAAATCTATTCCGAGAATGTCAACAAAAGTGTGTCTTTTCAACATTGATTTGATGACCCTTGAACGAGGGTCAACATAGCTCCAAATCTCATAAAAATAGGTGTCCATGCTTATCTCTCAAAGAGGTACCTAAATCCAAATTTAAAACTTAATTCTGAGAAAGTCGAAAAAAGTGCATATTTTCAACCTAGGTTTGACCAACCTTGAACGAGGGCCCAAAGAGCCCCAAATCTCATAAAAATAGGTGTCCATGCTTATCTCTCAAATGGGTTCCTAAATCCACTTTAAAAAGTCAATTATGTGATAGTGGAAAAAACTACATATTTTCAACCTTGGTTTAACCAAGCTTGAATGAGGGCCAAAATAGTGCCAAATATCATAAAAATAGATGTCAATGCTTATCTCTCAAATGAGTATCTAAATCCACTTCCAAAATTTAGTTCGAAAAGAGTCGACAAAAGTTCATATTTTCAGCCTGGGTTTGGCCAACCTTGAATGAGGGACAAACTAGCTCCAAATCTTATAAAAATAGGTGTCCATGCTTATGTCTAAAATGGATACCTAAATCCACTTTCAAAACTCAATTCTGATAAAGTCAACATAAGTCCATATTTTCAACCTTGGTTTGACCAACATTGAACAAGGGTTAATATCTTAAAACTAGGTGACCATGCTTATCTCTCAAATGAGTACCTAAATCCACTTCAAAACTCAATTACAAGAAAGTCAACAAAAGTGCGTCTTTTAAACCTTAGTTTGTCCAACCTTAAACAAGGGTCAAAATAGCTCCAAATCTCATAAAAATAGGTGTCCATGCTTATCTCTCAAATGGGTAACTAAATCCACTATAAAAACTCAATTCCAAGATAGTGGAAAAAACTACATATTTTCCACCTTGGTTTGACCAACCTTGAATGAGGTCCAAAATAACTCCAAATCTTATAAAAATAGGTGTCCATGCTTATCTCTCAAATGTTTACCTAATTCTACTTTCAAAACTTAATTCCGATAAAGTAGAAAAAAGTGCATCTTTTCAACCTTGGAGAAACAAACCTTGAAGGAAGGAAAACATAGCTCCAAATCTCATAAAAATAGGTGTCCATGGTTATCTCTCAAATGGGTCTCTAAATCTACTTTAAAATTTCAATTCCATGAATGTTGACAAAATTGCATATTTTCAACCTTGCTTTGACCAACCTTGAAAGAGGGCCAAAATAGCTTCAAATCTCATGAAAATAGTTGTCCATGCGTATCTCTCAATTGGGTACCTAAATCCACTTTCAAAACTCAATTCCAAGAAAGTAAAAAAAAAGTGCATCTTTTCATCCTTGGTTTGACCAACCTTGAACGAGGGAAAAAATAGCTCTGAATCTTATAAAAATAGGTGTCCATGTGTATTTCTAAAATGGGTACCTAAATGAACTTTCAAAACTCAATTCCGAGAAAGTCGACAAAACTGAATATTTTCAACCTTGGACGAGGGCCAAAATAGCTCTAAATCTGATAAAAATAGGTTTCCAGGCTTATCTATCAAATGGGTACCTAAATCCAATTTCAAGAAAGTAGTGGAAAAGTGCATCAAAACTCAATTCCAAGAAGGTTAACAAAAGTGCATCTTTTTAACCTTGGTTTGACCAAATTTGAACTAGGGCCAAAATAGCTCCAAATCTCATAAAAATAGGTGTCCATGCTTATCTCTCAAATGGGTATGTAAATCTACTTTAAAATTTCAATTCCAAGAAAGTCGACAAAAGTGCATCTTTTAAACACTGGTTTCACCAACCTTGAAGGAGGGCCAAATAGCTTCAAATCTTAAAAAAATAGGTGTCCATGCTTATTTCTCAAATGGGTACCTAAATCCACTTTCAAAATTAAATTCCGAGAAAGTCGAAAAAAGTGGATATATTACACCTTGGATTGACCAACCTTAAACGAGGGCCAAAATAGCTCCAAATCTCATAAAAATAGTTTTCCATGCTTATCTCTCAAATGGATACCTAAATCCACTTTCAAAACTCAATTCCGAGAATGTCGACAAAAGTACATCTTTTCAACCTTGGCTTGACCAACCTTGAACTAGGGCCAAAATAACTCCAAATCACATATAAATAGGTGTCCATGCTTATCTCTCCAATGGGTATCTAAAGCCAATTTAAAATTATAATTACGAGAAATTCAACAAAAGTGCATATTTTGAACCTTTGTTTGACCAACATTAAATGAGGGCTAAAATAACTTCAAATCTCATAAAAGTAGGCATCTACACTTATCCATCAAATGGGCACCTAAATCAACTTTCAAAACGCAATTCCAAGAAAGTCCACAAAAGTGCATATTTTCAACCTTTGTTTGACTAACCTTGAACAAGGGCCAAAATAGCTTGAAATCTCATTAAAATAGGTGTCCATGCTTATCTCTTAAATGGGTATCTAAATCTACATCAAAATTTCAAATACGAGAAAGTCGACAAAAGTGTATATTTTCAACCTTGGTTTGACCTTCCATTAATGGGGGCCAAAATAACTCGAAATATCATAAAAACAGGTCTCCATGCATATCTCGCAAATGGGTACCTAAATCCACTTTCAAAACTCAATTCTGAGAAAGTTGACAAAAGTGCATATTTTTAGCCTTGGTTCGTCCAACCTTGAATGAGGGCCAAAGTAAATCCAAATCTCATAAAAATATGTTTCCATACTTATCTTCAAATGGGTACCTAAATTCACTTTCAAAAAATTTCCAAAAAATTAGACAAAAGTGCATATTTTCAACCTTGGTTTGACCAACCTTGAACTAGGGCGACAATCACTCCAAATCTCATAAAAATAGGTGTCCACGCTTATCTCTCAAATGGGTATCTAAATCTACTTTAAAATTTCAATTCCAAGAAAGTCAACAAAAGTGCATATTTTCAAACTTGGTTTCACCAACCTTCAAAGAGGGCCAAAGTAGCTCCAAATATCATAAAAATAGGTGTCCATGTTTATCTCTCACATGGGTACCTAAATCCACTTTCAAAATTCGAGTCCGAGAAAGTCGACAAAAGTGCATTATTTCAACCTTGGTTTGACCAACCTTAAAAGTGCATATTTTCAACATTGGTTTCTATGCTTGTCTCTCAAATGGGTACCTAAATCCACTTTCAAAGCTCAATTTCAAGAAAGTCGATAATAGCTCCAAATCACATAAAAATAGGTGTCCATGCTTATTTCTCAAATGGGTATATAAATCCACTTTAAAATTTTAATTACGAGAAAGTTGGCAAAAGTGCATATTTTCATACTTGGTTTGACCAACCTTAAACATGGGATAAAATAGCTCCAAATATCATAAAAATAGGTGTCCACACCTATCCCTCAAATGGGTACCTAAATACACTTTCAAAACTCAATTCTGAGAAAAATTACAAAAGTACATCTTTCCAACCTTGGTTTGACCAACCTTGAACGAGGGACAAAATAGCTCAAAATATTATTAAAATAGGTGTCCATGTTGATCTCTCAAATGGGTATCTAAATCTACTTTTAAGTGTCAATTTCGAGAAAGTTGACAAATATGCATATTTTCAACCTTGGTTTGACTAACATTTAACGAGGGCCAAAATAGCTCCAAATATCATAAAAATAGTTGTCTATCCTTATTTTCAAATGGGTACCTAAATCCACTTTCAAAACTCAATTCTGAGAAAGTCGACAAAACTGCATATTTTCAACCTTGGTTTAACTGACCTTGCACAGGGGCGAAAATAGCTCCAAATATCATAAACAAATGTGTCGTTGGTTATCTCTAAAAGGGGTACCTAAATCCACTTTCAAAACTCAATTCCGAGAAAGTTGACAAAACTGGATCTTTTCAAAATTCATTTGACCAATCTTTTCAAAATTTGTTTGACTAAGTGTCATTGGTTATCTCTCAAATGGTTGTCTAAAACTACTTTAAAATTTCAATTTCGAGAAAATTGACAAAAATGCATATTTCCAACCTTGGTTTGACCAACCTTGAATGAGATCCAAAATAGCTCCAAATGTCATAAAAATAGGTGTATGTGCTTATATCTCAAATGGTTACCTAAATCTACTTTCAAAACTCAATTCCGAGAAAGACAACAAAAGTGCGTATTTTCAACCTTGGTTTGAACAACCTTAGAAAAGGGCCAAAATAACTCCAAATCTCATAAACATAGGTGTCGATGCTTATATCTCAAATGTGTATCTAAATCCACTTTCAAAAATCAATTCCAAGAAAGTCGACAAAAGTTCATCTTTAAAAACTTGGTTTGAACAACCTTGAACGAGGCCCAAAATAGCTCCAAATATCATAAAAATAGGTGTCCATGTTTATTGCTCAAATGGCTATCTAAATCGAATTTAAAATTTCAATTTTGAGAATGTTGACAAAAGTCCTTATTTTCAACCTTGGTTTGACCAAGCTTGAATGAGGGCCAAAATAGCTCCAAATCTCAAAAAATAAGTTTCCATGCTTATCACTGAAATGGGTACCTAAATCCACTTTCAAAACTTAGTTTCAAGAAAGTCAACAAAAGTGCCATTAGAGGAAATCTGGGGTCTAAAATGGGCGTTATAAGAAAACATGCCAAAATAAGTTTTTGTGAGTTGGAATTCAAGAACCAATAGAATTTCAATAAAATAAGTCAACCATAATGGTTGAATTGACATATTTGTCATTAAAAAAAACTACTTTTTTTGTTCGTATTTTCGACATATCTCATTGTGTTTTTACTCAAATTTCGATCGGGAGAGCTCGTTGGATGTGAAATTTGATTCCCCATCCAACGAGTACCCACATTGCATACTTTTGATGGACCCCGCTACCCCCAAAAAAAAAACCTGAAAAAACGTGATGATGATGTCATCATCACATTTTTCAGGTATTTCTTGTTTTTCGGGTAGCGGGGTACGTCAAAAGTATGCAATGTGGGTACTCGTTGGATGCGGAATCAAATTCCGCATCCAACGAGCTCTCCCGATCGAAATTTGAGTAAAAACACAATGAGATATGTCGAAAATACGAACACAAAAAGTAGTTTTTTTCTTTCTTTCTCCAAAATTAATCAATATTATTTTATTATTTTAACTATTATTTTATTATTTTCCTTAGGAGGCCCATTTTAGACCCCAAAATTCCTCTAATGATATTTTTAGGGCCAAAATAGGTCCAAATCTCATAAAAATAGGTGTCCATCCTTATCTCTCAAATGGATATCTAAGCCGAATTTAAAATTTCAATTCCGAAAAAGTAAACAAAAGAGCATATTTTTTACCTTGGTTTGAGGAACCTTAAACGAGGGCCAAACCAGCTCCAAATCTCATAAAAATAGGCTTCCATGTTTACCTCTTGAATGGGTTCCTAAATCCACTTTCAAAACTCAATTCCGAGAAATTCAACAAAAGTGCATATTTTACAACCTTGAACGAGTGCCAAAATAGAACCAAATCTCATAAAAATTAGCGTCCATGCTTATCTCTCAAATGGGTACCTAAATCCAGTTTCAAAACTCAATTATGAAAAAGTTGACAAAAGTGCATATTTTCAACCTTGGCTTGACCAACCTCGAGGGAGGGCCAAAGTAGCTCCAAATTTCATAAAAATAGGTGGTCATGCTTATCTCTCAAATGGGTATCTAAATCTACTCTAAAATTCGAATTTCGAGAAAGTCGACAAAATTGCGTTTTTTCAACCTTGGTTTGACTAAACTTCAACACTGGCCAAAATTGTTCCAAATATCATAAATATAGGTTTCCATGCTTATGTCTCAAATGTGCACCTAAATCCACTTTCAAAACTCAATTCCGTGAAAATCTACAAAAGTGCATATTTTCAAGCTTGATTTGACCAAGGTTGAATGATGGCCAAAATACCTCCAAATCTCATAAAAATAGGTGTCCATGCTTATCTCTCAAATCGGTACCTAAATCCACTTTCAAAACTCAATTCTAAGAAAGTGGCCAAAAGTGCATATTTTCGACCTTGGTTTGAGCAAGCTTAAACGAGAGCCAAAATAACTCCAAATCTCATAAAAATAGGTGTCCATGCTTATCTCCAAAATAGGTACCTAAATCCACTTTCAAAACTCAATTCCGAGAAAGTCGACAATAGTGCATCTTTTCAACCTTGGTTTGACCAACCTTGACCGAGGGCCAAAATAGCTCCAAATCTCATAAAAATAGGTGTCCATGCTTATCTCTCAAATGGGTACCCAAATCCACTTTAAAAGCTCAATTTCAAGAAAGTGGAAAAACGTGCATATTTCAACCTTGGTTTGAATAAAAGTGCATATTTCCACTTTAAAAGCTCAATTCTGAGAAAGTCAACAAAGTTTCATCTTTTCAACCTTCATTTGACCAACCTTCAATGAGGGCCAAAATATCTATGAATCTCATAAAAATAGGTGTCCATGCTTATCTCTCAAATGGGTACCTAAATCCAATTTCAAAACTGAATTTCGAAAAAGTCGATGAAAGTGCATATTTTCAACCTTGGTTTGACCAACCTTGAATGAGGGCCAAAATAACTTGAAATGTCATAAAAATAGGTGTTAATAATTATGTCTCAAATGGGTACCTAAATCCACTTTTAAAACTCAATTCCAAGAAAGTCGAAAAAGTGCATATTTTCAACCTTGGTTTGACCAACCTTGAACGATGGCAAAAATTGTTCCAAATCTCATAAAAATAGGTGCCCATGCTTATCTCTCAAATGGGTACCTAAATCAAGTTTCAAAACTCAATTTTGATAAAGTGGATAAACCTGCATATTTTCAACCTTGGTTTGACATACCTTTAATTAGCGCCAAAATAGCTCCAAATGTCATAATAATAGGTTTCCATGCTTATCTCCCAAATGATTACCTAAATCCACTTTAAAAACTAAATTCTTAGAAAGTTGACAAAAGTGCATCTTTTCAACCTTGGTTTAACCAACCTTGAATAATGGCCAATATATTACCAAATCTCATAAAAATAGGTGTCCATGCTTATCTCTCAAATTGGTATCTAAATCCACCTTAAAATTTCAATTTTGGGAAAGTCGACAATAGTGCATATTTTCAACCTTGGTTTGACCAACCTTGAACAAGGGGAAAAATAGCTCAATATCTCATAAAAATAGGCGTCCATGCTTATCTCTTAAATGGATACCTAAATCCACTTTCAAAACTCAATTCCAAGAAAGTTGACAAAAGTGCATATTTTCAACCTTGGTTTGACCAACCTTGAATGAGTGCCAAAATAACTCCAAATCTCATAAAAATAGGTGTCCATGCTTATCTCATAAAAATAGGTGTCTGTGCTTATCTCTAAAATGGGTACCTAAATCCACTTTACAAACTCAATGCCGAGAAAGTGGACAAAAGTGCATATTTTCAACCTTGGTTTGGCCAACCTTAAACGAGGGACAAAATAGCTCCAAATATAATAAAAATAGGTGTCCATGCTTATCTCTAGAATGGGTACTGAAATCCACTTTCAAAACTCATTTTCGAGAAAGTCAACAAAAGTGCATCTTTTCAACCTTGATTTTCCAACCTTCAACGAGGGCGAAAATATCTACAAATCTCATAAAAATAGGTGTCCATGCTTATCTCTCAAATGGGTACCTAAATCCACTTTCAAAACTCGATTTCAAGAAAGTCAACAAAAGTGCATCGTTTCAACCTTGGTTTTACCAACCTTCAACGAGGGCCAAAATATCAACAAATCTAATAAAAATAGGTCTCCATGCTTATCTCTCAAATGGTTACCTAAATCCACTTTCAAAAGTCAATTCTGATAAATTTGACAAAAGTACATCTTTTCAACCTAGGTTTGACCAACTTTGAATGAGGTGTCCATTATTATATCTTGAATGGGTACAGTGGATATTTTCGACCTTGGTTTGATCAACCTTGAATGAGGGCCAAAATAGCTCCAAATATCATAAAAATAGGTGTCCCTTCCTATATCTCAAATGGGTATCTAAATCTACTTTAAAATTTTAATTCCAAGAAATTCGATCAAAGTGCATATTTTCAACATTAGTTTGAACAACCTTGGAATGAGGGCCAAAATAGCTCCAAATATCATAAAAATAGGTGTTTATCCGTATCTTTCAAATGGGTACCTAAATCCACTTTCAGAACTGAATTCCGAGAAAGTCGCAAAAAGTGCATATTTTCAACCTTGGTTTGACCAACCTTCAACAACTAGAATAGCTCCAAATATCATAAAAATAGGTGTCCATGCTTATCTCTCAAATGGGTACCTAAATCCACTTCCAAAACTCAATTACTAGAAAGTCGATAAAATTGCATATTTTCAACATTGTTTAACCAACCTTGAACGAGTGCCAAAATAGCTACAAATATCATAAAAATAGGTCTCCATGCTTATCTCTCAAATTGGTACCTAATTACACTTTCAAAACTCAATTATGAGAAAGTCGACAAAAGGTGCATATTTCCAGCCTTGAATGAGGGCCAAAGTAGATCCAAACCTCATAAAAGTGGGTGTTTATTCTTATCTCTCAAAGGGGTACCTAAATCCACTTTCAGAACTCAATTCCGAAAAAGTCAACAAAATTGCATCTTTTCAACCTTGGTTTGACCAACCTTGATCGACGACGAAAATAACTCCAAATCTAATAAAAATAGGTGTCCATGCTTATCTCTCAATTGGGTATCTAAATCTACTTTAAAATTTCAATTCCAAGAAAGTCAACATGAGTGCATATTTTCAACCTTCATTTGATCAACCTTGAATGAGGGCCAAAATAGCTCCAAATCTCCTAAAAATAGGTGTCCATTCTTATATCTAACCTGGGTATCTAAATCTACTTTAAAATTTCAATTCCAAGAATGTCGATAAAAGTGCATATTTTCAACATTGGTTCGACCAACCTTTAATGAGGGCCAAAATAGCTCCAAATCTCATAAAAATAGGTGTCCATGCGTATCTTTCAAATGGGTACCTAAATCCACTTTCAAAACTCAATTCCGAGAAAGTCGACAAAAGTGCATATTTTAAACCTTGGATTGAACAATCTTGAACGACAGTGAAAATAACTCCAAATCTAATAAAAATAGGTGTCTATGCTTATCTCTCAAATGGGTATCTAAATACTTTAAAATTTCAATTACGAGAAAGTTGACAAAAGTGCATATTTTCAACCTTGGTTTGACCAACCTTGAACGAGGGTCAAAATAGTTCCAAATCTCATAAAAATATGTGTCCATATTTATTTCTCATATGGGTAGCTAAATCCACTTTCAAAACTCAATTAAAGAAAGTCAACAAAAGTGCATATTTTCAACCTTGGTTTTACCAACCTTGAACGAGGGCCAAAATACCACCAAATCTCATAAAAGTAGGTGTCCATGCTTAACTCTCTATTGGGTATCTAAATCTACTTTAAAATTTCAATTCCAAGAAAGTAAAAAAAAGAGAATATTTTGAACCTTGCTTTGAACAATGTTGAAAGAGGGCCAAAATAGCTTTGAATCTCATAAAAATATGTCAATCCATGCTTATATGTCAAATGGGTACCTAAATTTACTTTCAAAACTCAATTCTGAGAATGTTGACAAAAGTGCATATTTCAACCTTGGTTTGACCATCCTTGAACGAGAGAAAAAGTAGCTCCAAATCTCATAAAAATAGGTGTCGCTTATCTCTCAAATGGGTACCTAAATCAACTTTCAAAACTTAATTACAATAAAGGAGACAAAAGTGCATATTTTCAACCTTGGTTTGACCAATCTTGAACGCGGGCCAAAATATCTCCAAATCTCATAAAAATAAGTGTCCATGCTTATCTCTCAAATGGGTATCTAAATCTACTTTAAAATTGCAATTCTGATAAAGTCAACAAAGGTGCATATTTTCAACCGTTGTTTGAACAACATTGAAAGAGGGCCAAAATAGCTCCAAATCTCATAAAAACAACTGTCCATGCTTATCTCTTAAATGGGTACCTAAATCCACTTTCAAAACTCATTTCCGAGGAAGTCGACAAATGTGCATATTTTCAACCTTAGTTTGACCAACCTTGAACGAGGGCCAAAATAGATTCATATCTCATAAAAATAGGTGTCCATGCTTATATCTCAATTGGGTACCTAAATCCACTTTCAAAACTCTATTCCAAGAAATTCAACTAAAGTGCATCTTCTCAACCTTGGTTTGACCAACCTTGAATGAGGTGAAAAATAACTCCAAATATCATAGAAATAAGTGTCGATGCTTATCTCTGAAATGGGTATCTAAATCTACTTTAAAATTCAAAATTTGGTAAAGTCAACAAAAGTGCATATTTTCAACCTTGGTTTGACCAACCTTGAATGGGGTCCAAAATAGCACCGAATCTCATAAAAATAGGTGTCCATGCTTCTATCTCAAATGGGTACCTAAATCCACTTTCAAAACTCAATTCTGAGAAAGTCAACAAAAGTGCATATTTTCAACCTTGGTTTAACCAATCTTGAGCGAGGGGAAAAATAGCTCCAAATTTCATAAAAATAAGTGTCCATGCTCATCTCTATAATGGGTACCTAAATCCACTTTCAAAACTCAATTTCGAGAAATTCGACAAGAGTGTATATTTTAAAACTTGGTTTGACCAACCTTGAACAAGGGCCAAAATAGATCCAAATCTCATAAATATAGGTTTCCATGCCTATGTCTCAAATGACTACCTAAATCCACTTTCAAAACTCAATTCTGAGAAATTCGACAAAAGTGAATATTTTTAACCTTGGTTTGACCAACCTTGATCGAGGGACAAAATAGAAGCAAATTCCATAAAAATAGTCATCCATGCTTATCTCTCAAGTGTGTACTTAAATGCACTTTCAAAACTCAATTCCAAGAAAGTTGACAAAAAAAACATATTTTCAACCTTGGTTTGACCAACCCTGAATGAGGGTCAAAATAGTCCCAAATATCATAAAAATAGGTGTCCATGTTATCTCTCTAATGGGTATCTAAATCTACATTAAAATTTCAATTTCGAGAAAGTTGGAAAAAGTGCATATTTTCAACCTTGGTTTGACCAACCTTGAACGAGGGCCAAAATAGCTCCAAATGTCGTCAAAATAGGTGTCCATGCTTATCTCTCAAACGAGTACCGTAATCCACTTTAAAAACTCAATTTCGATAAAGTCAACAAAAGTGCGTATTTTCAACCTTGGTTTGACCAACCTTCAACGAGGGCCAAAATAACTCCAAATCTCCTAAAAATAGGTGTCCATGCTTATCTCTCAAATGGGTACTAAATCTGCTTTCAAAACTCAATTCCGAAAAAGTCAACAAAAACGCATGTTTTCAACCTTAGTTTGACCAACCTTCAACGAAGTCCAAAATAGCTCGAAATCTCATAAAAATAGTTGTCCATTCTTATCTCTCAAATGATATCTAAATCTACTTTAAAATTTCATTTATGAAAATATTGACAAAAGTGCGTATTTTCAAACTTTGTTTGACAACAATGAACGAGGACCAAAATAGATCCAAATCTTATAAAAATAAATGTTGATGCTTATCTCTCAAATGGGTACCTAAATCCACTTTCGAAACTCAATTCCGAGAAAGTTGACAAAAGTGGTTATGTTTAACCTTGGTTTGACCAACCTTGAACAAGCGCCAAAGTAGCTTCAAATGTCATAAAAATAGTGTCCATGCTTATTACTCAAATAAGTATCTAAATCTACGTTAAAATTTCAATTCCAAGAAAGTAAAAAAAAGTGTATATTTTCAACCTTGGTTTGAACAACATTGAATGAGGCCAAAATTGCTCCAAATATTATAAAAATAGGTTTCCGCGCTTATCTCTCAAGTGGGTACCTAAATCCACTTTCAAAACTCCATTCCAAGAAAGTCGACAAAAGTGCATCTTTTCAACCTTGGTTTGACCAACCTTGAACGAGGGCCAAAATAGACACAAATCTCATAAAAATAGGTGTCCATGCTTATCTATCAAATGGGTACCTAAATCTAGTTTCAAACCTCAATTCAGAGAAAGTCAAGAACAGTGCATATTTTCAACCTTGGTTTGACCAACCTTGAACGAGGGCCAAAATAGCTCCGAATGTCATAAAAATAGGTGTCCATGCTTGTCTTTTAAATGGGTACCTAAATCCACTTTCAAAACTCAATTTTGAGAAAATCAACAAAAGTGCATATTTTCAACCTTGGTTTGACCTACCTTAAACGAGGCTCAAAATAGCTCCAAATCTCTTAAAAATAGGTGTCCATGCTTATCTCTCAAATGGGTACCTAAATCCACTTTCAAAACTCAATTTCGAGAAAGTTGACAAAAGTGTATATTTTCAACCTTGGTTTGACTAACCCTTAATGAGAGCCAAACTAGCACCAAATATCATAAAAATAGGTGTCCATGCTTATCTCTCAAATGGGTACCTAAATCTACTTTCAAAACACAATTCCTAGGAAGTCAAAAAAATTTCATATTTTCAACCTTGGTTTGACCAACCTTGAACGAGGGTTAATTTAGCTATGAATCTCATAAACATAGGTGTCCATGCTTATCTCTCAAATGGGTATCTAAATCTACTCTAAAATTCCAATTCCAAGAAAGTCGACAAAAGTGCATATTTTCAACCTTGAACAAGGGTCAAAATAGCTTTAAATGTCATAGAAATAGGTGTCCATGCCGATCTCTAAAATGGGTGCCTAACTCCACTTTCACAACTCCTTTACGAGAAAGCCGACAAAAGTGGTTTTTTTAAAGGTTGGTTTCACCAACCTTGAACGAGGGTCAAAATAGCTTCAAATGTCATAAAATTTGGTGTCCATGCTTATCTACCAAATAGGTATCTAGATCTATATTACAATTTCAATTCTGAGAAAGTGGAAAAAAGTGCATGCTTAACTCTCAAATCGGTATCTTAATCTACTTTTAAATTTAAATTTCAACAAAGTCGACAAAAATGCATATTTTCAACCTTTATTTGACCAACCTTGAACGAGGGCGAAAATAGCTCCAAATCTCATACGAAGAGGTGTCCATGCTTATCCCTCAAATGGGTAGCTAAATCCACTTTCAAAACTCAATTTCGAAAAAGTGACCAAAAGTGCATATTTTCAACCTTGGTTTGACCAACCTTGAACGAGGGCCAAAATAGCTCCAAATCCCATAAAAATAGGTGTCCATTCTTATCTCCCAAATGGTTACCTAAATCCAGTTTCAAAACTCAATTTTGAGAAAGTGGACAAAAGTGCATCTTTTCAACGTTTGTTTGACCAACCTTGAGTGAGGGACAAAATAGCTCCAAATCTCATAAAAATAGGTGTGCATGCTTATCTCTCAAATGGGTATCTAAATCTACTTTAAAATTTCAATTTCCATCAAGTCGAAAAAAGTGCATATTTTCAACCTTGGTTTGACCAACCTTGAATGATGGCCAAAACAGCTCCAAATCTCAGAAAAGTAGGTGTCCATACTTATCTCTCAAATGGGTACCTAAATCCACTTTCAAAACTCATTTATGAGAAAGTCGACAAAAGTGCATCTTTTCAAGGTTGGTTTGACCAACCTTGAACGAGGGAAAAAATAGATCCAAATCTTATAAAATTAGGTGTCCATGCTTATCTCTCAAATGGGTATATTTTAAACCTTGGTTTGACCAACCTTCAATGAGGACCAAAATAGATCCAAATCTCATAAAAATAGGTGCCAATGCTCATCTCTCAAATGGGTAGCTAAATCCACTTTTGAAACTCAATTCCGAGAAAGTTGACCAAAGTGGATCTTTTCAATTTTGATTTGTCTAACCTTTAACGAGCACCAAAACAACTCCCAATCTCATAAAAATAGGTGTGCATGCTTATCTCTCAAATGAGTATCAAAATCTACTATAAAATTTCAATTCCAAGAAAGTCGACAAAATTGCATATTTTCAACCTTTGTTTGACCAACCTTGAATAATGGCCAAAATAGCCCGAAATCTCCTAAATATGGCTTTCCATGCTTATCTTTCAAATGGATATCTAAATCCACTTCCAAAACACAATTACAAGAAAGTCGACAAAACTACATATTTTCAACCTTGGTTTGACCAACCTTCAACGAGGGCCAAAATAGCTCCAAATCTCATAAGAATAGATGCCCATGGTTATCTCTCAAATGGCTACCTAAATCCACTTTCAAAACTCAATTCTGAGAAAATTGATAAAAGTGCATATTTTCAACCTTTGTTTAACCAACATTGTTCGCAGGCCAAAATAGCTCCAAATCTCATAAAAATAGGTGTCCATGCTTATCTCTCAACTAGGTACCTAAATTCACTTTCAAAAATCAATTCTTAGAAAGTGGAAAAAAGTGCATATTTTCAATCTTAGTTTGACCAAACGTAAAGAGGGCCAAAATAGCTCTAAATCTCATACTAATAGGTGTCCATGCTTATCTCTCAAATGGGAAGTAAATCCACTTTCAAAACTCAATTCTGAGGAAGTGGACAAAAGTGCATATTTTCAACCTTGGTTTGACCAACCTTGAACGACGGCCAAAATAGCTCAAAATCTCATAAAAATAGGTCTCCATGCTTATCTCTCAAATGGGTACATAAATTGGCTTTCAAAATTCAATTCCGTAAAAGTTAACAAAAACACATATTTTCAACCTTGGTTTGACCAACCTTCAATGAAGTCCAAAATAGCTCCAAATCTCATAAAATAGTTGTCCATTCTTATCTCTTAAATGGGTATCTAAATCTACTTTAAAATTTCAATTTTGAGAAAGTCGACAAAACTGCATATTTTCAAACTTTCTTTGACAACGTTGAACGAGGTCTCAAATAGATCCAAATATCATAAAAATTGATGTCCATGCTTATCTCTCAAATGGTACCTAAATCCACTTTCAAAACTCAATTCCGAGAAAGTAGAGAAAAGTGCATATTTTTAACCTTGGTTTAACCAACCTTGAACGAGCACCAAATTAGCTTCAAATGTCAAAAAAATGGGTTTCCATGCTTATCACTCAAATAGGTATCTAAATCTACTTTAAAATTTCAATTCTGAGAAAGTCGACAAAAGTACATATTTTCAACCTTGGTTTGACCAACCTTGAACGAGGGCCAAAATAGCTCCAAATCTCATAAAAATAGATTTCCATGCTTATATCTCAAATGGGTATCTAAATCTAGTTTAAAATTTTTATTCCGAGAAAGTCGACAAAAGTGCATATTTTCAACCTTGGTTTGACCTTGAATTAGGGCTGAAATAGCTCCAAATCTCCTAAAAATAGGTGTGCATGCTTATATCTCAAATGGGTACCTAAATCCACTTTCAAAACTCAATTATGAGAAAGTCAACAAAAGGGCGTATTTTCAACCTTGGTTTGACCAACCTTGAACGAGGGTCAAAATAGCTTCGAATATCATGAAAATAGATATCCATGCTTATCTCTCAAATGTGTACTTAAATAACCTTTCAAAACTCAATTCTGAGAAAGTCTACAAAACTGGATATTTTCAACCTTGGTTTGACCAACCTTGAACGAGGACCAAAATAACTCCAAATCTCATAAAAACGTTGTCCATGCTTATCTCCCAAATGGGTGCCTAAACACACTTTCAAAACTAAATTCTGAGCATGTCAGCAAAAGTGCATCTTTTCAACCTTGGTTTCACCAACATTGAACAAGGGCCAAAATATCTCCAAATCTCATAAAAATATGTGTCCATGCTTATCTCTCAAAAGGGTATATAAATCTACTTTAAAATTTCAATTTCGAGAAAGTCGAGAAAAGTGCATATTTTCAACCTTGGTTTGAACAACCTTAAACAAGGGCCAAAATAGCTCCAAATCTCATAAAAATAGTTGGTCATGCTTATCTCTCAAATGGGTACCTAAATCCGTTTTCAAAACTCAATTCTGAGAAAGCCGACAAAAGTGCATATTTTCAACATTGGTTCGACCAACCTTGAATGAGGACAAAACCAGCTCTAAATATCATAAAAATAGGTGACCATGCTTATCTCTCAAATGGGTACCTAAATCCACTTAAAAAACTTAATTTATGAGAACATCAACAAAAGTGCATCTTTTCAAGGTTGGTTTGACCAACCTTGAACGCGGGCCAAAATAGCTCCAAATCTCATATAAATAGGTGTCAATGTTTATCTCTCGAATGGGTATCTAAATCTACTTTAAAATTTCAATTATGAGAAAGTCGACAAAAGTGCATATTTTGAAGCTTGGTTTGACCAACTTTGAACGGGGGCCAAAATAACTCCAAATCTCATAAAAATAGGTGTCAATGCTTATCTCTCAAATGGTTACCTAAATCCACTTTCAAAACTCAATTTCGATAAAGTCAACAAAAGTACATATTTTCAACGTTGGCTTGACCAATCTTGAACGAGGGACAAAATACCTGCAAATCTCATAAAAATAGGTTTCCATCCTTATCTCTCAAATGGGTATCTAAATCTACTTTAAAATTTCAATTATAAGAAAGTCGACAAAAGTGCATATTTTCAATCTTGGTTTGACCAACATTGAACGAGGGACAAAATATCTCCAAATCTCACAAAAATAGGTGTCCATTGTTATATGTCAAATGGGTACGTAAATCAACTTTCAAAATTGAATTCCGAGAAAGTTGACAAAAGTGCATATTTTCAACCTTGCCTTT
The DNA here is from genome assembly GCA_001517045.1 of Pseudotsuga menziesii. Lineage (NCBI taxonomy): Eukaryota > Viridiplantae > Streptophyta > Pinopsida > Pinales > Pinaceae > Pseudotsuga > Pseudotsuga menziesii. The sequence goes on along the minus strand of LPNX010922793.1, from coordinate 621,753 downwards.
ACTAACCTTGAATGAGGGCCAAATAGGTGAGAATCTCATAAAGATAGTGGTCCATACTTATCTCTTAAACGGGTACCTAAATCCACTTTAAAAACTCTTTTCCAATATTGGTTTGATAAACCTTGAACGAGGGCCAAAATTTCTCCAAATCTCATAAAAATAGATGTCCATGCTTATCTCTCAAATGGGTATCTAAATCTACTTTAAAATTTGAATTCCGAGAACATCAACAAAGGTGCATATTTTCAAACTTGGTTTGACCAACCTTCAATGATGGCCGAAATAGCTCCAAATATCATAGAAATAGGTGTCCATGCTTATCTCTCAAATGGGTACCTAAATCCACTTTCAAACTCAATTCCGAGAAAGCCGACAAAAGTGCATATTTTCAAACTTGGTTACACCAGTCTTGAACGAGGGCCGAAATAGCTCCAAATCTCATAAGAATAGGGGTCCATGATTATCTCTCAAATCGGTTCCTAAATCAACTTTCAAAACTCAATTCTGAGAAAGTTGAAAAAAGTGCAGATTTTCAACCTTGGTTTGGCTAACCTTGAATGAGGGCCAAAATAGATCCAAATCTCATAAAAATAGGTTTCCATGTTTATGTCTCAATTGGGCACCTAAATCCTCTTTCAAAACTCAATTCCCAGTAAGTCGACAAAAGTGCATATTTTCACCCTTGTTTTGACCAACCTTGAACGTGGGACAAAATAACCCCAAATCTCATAAATACAGGTGTCCATGCTTATATCTCAAATGGGTACCTAAATCCACATTCAAAACTCAATTCCGAGAAAGTCGACAAATGTGCATCTTTTCAGCCTTAGTTTGACCATGCTTGAACGAGATCCAAAATAGCTCCAAATCTCATAAATATAGGTATACATTCTTATCTCTCAATTGAGTACCTAAATCCACTTTCAAAACTCAATTCCAAGAAAATCGGAAAAAGTGCACATTTTCAACCTTGGTTTGAACAACCTTGAACGAGGGCCAAAATAGATCCAAATCGCATAAAAATACGTTTCCATGCTTATCTCTCAAATGGGTATCTAAATCTACTTTAAAATTTGAATTCCGAGAAAGACCACAAAAGTGCATATTTTCAACCTTGGTTTGACCAACCTTGAACGAGGGCCAAAATAGATCTGAATCTCATAAAAATAGGTAACCATGCTTATCGCTCAAATGGGTACCTAAACCCACTTTCAAAACTGAATTATGAGAAAGTTGACAAATGTGCATATTTTCAACCTTGGTATGACCAAACTCGAACGAGGTCCAAAATAGCTCCAAATCTCCTAAAAATAGGTATCCATGCTTATCTCTCAAATGGGTACCTAAATCCACTTTCAAAATGCAATTCTGAGAAAGTGGACAAAAGTGGATATTTTCAACCTTTGTTTGAACAACCTTGAACAAGGGCCAAAATAGATCCAAATCTCATAAAAATAGGTGTCCATGCTTCTCTCTGAAATGGGTACCTAAATCCACTTTCAAAACTCAATTCCTAGAAATTTGCCAAAGGTGCATCTTTTCAACCTTGGTTTTACCAACCTTGAACGAGGGCCGAAATAGCTCCAAATATCATAAAAATAGGTTTGACCAACCTTGAACAAGGGTCGAAATAGCTCCAAATATCATAAAAGTGCATATTTTCAACCTTGGTTTGACCAACCTTGAACGAGGGAAAAAATAGCTCCAAATATCATAAAAATGGGTGTCGATGCTTATCTCTCAAACGGGTACCTAAATCCACTTTCAAAACTTAATTCCGAGAAAGTCGACAAAAGTGCATATTTTAAACCTTGGTTTGACTAACCTTGAACGAGGGCCAAAATAGTTGCAAATCTCATAAAAATGGGTCTCCATGCTTATATGTCAAATGGGTACCTAAATACACTTTCAAAACTCAATTTCAAGAAAGTCGAAAAAAGTGCATATTTTCAACCTTGGTTTGACCAACTTTTAGCGATGGCCAAAATAGCTCCAAATCTCATAAAAATAGGTGTCCATTCTTATCTCTCAAATGGGTACCTAAATCCACTTTCAAAACTCAATTCTGAGAAAGTCGACAAAAGGGAATATTTTCAACCTTGTTTTGACCAAGTTTGAATGAGGGCCAAAATAGCTCCAAATCTCATAAAAATAGGTGTCCATGCTTATCTCTCAAATGGGTTCCTAAATTAGCTTTCAAAACTCAATTACGAGAAAGTCCTCAAAAGTGCATCTTAAGGACCTTTGTTTCACCAACCTTGAATGAGGGCCAAAATAGCTCCAAATATCATGAAAATAGGTGTCAATGCTCAACTCTGAAATGGGTATCTAAATCGAATTTAAAATTTAAATACCGAGAAAGTTGACAAAAGTGCATATTTTCAACCTTGGTTTGACCAACTTTGAAAGAGGGCCAAAATAGCTCCAAATCTCATAAAAATAGGCTTCTGTGCTTATCTCTCAAGTGGGTACCTAAATCAACTTTCAAAACTCAATTCTGAGAATGTTGACGAAAGTGCATCTTTTCGACGTTGGTTTGAACAACCTTGAACAATGGCCAAAATAGCTCCAAATCTCATAAAAATAGGTGTCCATTCTTATCTAAATCTACTTAAAATTTTAATTCTCAGAAATTCGACAAAAGTGCATATTTTCAACCTTGGTTAGACCAACCTTTGATGCGGGACGAAATAGCTCCGAATCTCATAAAAATAGGTCGCTTATCTCTCAAATGGGTAACTTAATGCACTTTCAAAACTCAATTTCGAGAAACTCAACAAAAGTGCATATTTTAATTCAAAAGGCCAAAATAGTTGTCCATGCTTATCTATCAAATGGGCACCTAATTTTAGTTTCAAAACTCAATTCAAAGAAAGTCGAAAAAAGTTCCTATTTTCAACCTTGGTTTGAAAAACCTTGAACAATGGCTAAAATACCTTCAAATATCATAAAAATAGGTGCCCATGCTTATCTCTCAAATGGGTACTTAAATCCACTTTAAAAACTCAATTCCTAGAAAGTCGATAAAAGTGCATCTTTTCAACCTTGGTTTGACCAACCTTGAATGACGGCCAAAATAGCTCCAAATCCTATAAAAATACGTGTCCATGCTTATATCTCAAAAGGGCATCTAAATATACTTTAAAATTTCAATTCTGAGAAAGTTGACAAAAGTGCATATTTTCAACGTTTGTTTGAGAAAACATGAACGAGGGCCAAAATAACTCCAAATCTCACAAAAATAGGTGTCCATTATTATATATCAAATGGGTACCTAAATCCACTTTCAAAACTCAATTCCAAGAAAGTCGACAAAAGTGCATATTTTCAACCTTGGTTTTACCAACCTTAAATGAGGCTCAAAATAGCTCCAAATCTCATAAAAATAGGTGTCCATGATTATCTCTCAAATGGGTACCTAAATCCACTTTCAAAACTCAGTACCAAGATTGGTTTTACCAACCTTGAATGAGGGCTAAAATTTCTCCAAATATCATAAAAAGAGGTGTCCATGATTATCTCTCAAATGGGTATCTAATCTGTAACTTTAAAATTTCAATTCCAAGAAAGTTGACAAAAGTGCATATTTTCAAGTTTGTTATGACCAACCTTAAACGTGGGCCAAAATCACTCCAAATATCATAAAAATATGTTTCCATGCTTATCATTCAAATGTGTACCTAAATCAACATTCAAAATTCAATTCCAAGAATGTTGACTAAAGTGCAACTTTTCAACGTTGGTTTGACCAACCTTGAACGAGGGCCAAAATCGGTCCAAATCTCATAAAAATAAGTGTCCATGCTTATCTCTCAAATGGGTATCTAAATCTAATTTAGAATTTCAATTCTGAGGCAGTCGACAAAAGTGCATATTTTCGATCTTGGTTTGACCAATCTTGAATTAGGGACAAAGTAGCTCCAAATTTCATAAAAATAGGTCACTTATCTCTCAAATGGGTACCTACATACACTTTCAAAACTCAATTCCAAGAAAGTCGACAAAAGTGCATATTTTCAACCTTCATTTCACCAACGTTGAACGAGGGCCAAAATAGCTCCCAAACTCATAAAAATAGGTGTCCATGCTAATCTCTAAAATGAGTACATAAATCCACATTCAAAACTCAATAAAGAGATAGTCGACAAAAGTGCATATTTTTAATATTGGTTTGACCAGCCTTGAACGAGGGAGAAAATAGCTCCAAATCTCATAAAAATAGGTGTCCATGGTTATATCTCAAAGGGGTATCTAAATCTACATTAAAATTTCAATTCCAAAAAAGTCTACAAAAGTGGATATTTTCAACCTGTAAGGATTATTAATCCTCCCTTGACCATACTGTTTATTAGATTGTATTTTCCTGTCTTAGAAACCTTAATTCAGTATTTGGGTCCACTAGTACCATTGGTTCCACTTAGCCTAACTGGGCCACCTAGATCAGTTACTAGAGTGCAAGGAACACTACTAGAGGTTAACTGCCACTTACTACATGTGCATGCATATATTTGGGCACCTTCTACATGAATCCCTACATTTTAGGAGCAACTGGGAGTCTCGGCGCCAACCTCCATCAGTTAGGTGGAGTAGGAACTAGTTAGTCTTAGTTAGCCCCCAATTACCTTCACGTAGTTCACAATCAGTTATCTAGTGCTAGCAATGGATGGCTAATGCATGGCTACATGGGGAGGAGCACTTTTCCTACCTACCACACTCAGTTTCACTGAGTTAACTAGCTATAACTGATCGATTGAGCTAGTGGACATCAGGGAGTTGATCTTTGGACTTAGACTTTGTCAGTTACTTCACAATCAGTTAGCTAGTGCTAGTAATGCATGGATAATGCATGGCTACATAGGGAGGAGCACTTTTCCTACCTATCACACTCAGTTGCAATGAGTTAACTAGGTTACACTGTTTGATTGAGTTATTGGACATCAGGGAGTTGATCTGTTGAACTCCAATATGGATTGAGAGACCATGAGTTAGAGATTCAGTTAGATACAGTCAGATCCACTTGCTAGATTCAAATTTCTACCTAATGCATTCGAATTCTTCCTATTTGTAACCTATTGTACATTGGATTTATTGTGAATGATACTGTAAATTCCTGAGCAATACTTGTCTGATTCTTGTGTGGTTTGTTTTGTTTAGTTTGTATCTTCATTCTCCATTCTTTTGTTGCAAACATTATTAGAACTATCTGCTTGAAGATATAAATGGCATTCAAATTCTAATATGGTATGAGAGCCTTCTTAGGTAGGGTTTCATGCTTGTTTCTCTGTGGTGAGGAAAAACATGATTCTAATAGTTCAAATGTTTTAGTGGTTTTACAGTGAAATTGACAAGGTTCTACGTAGCTTGTGTGAAGCTTTGTAGTCTTTCAGCTAGAGAAAGTATGAGTTCTCAATCTCATACTCCTCGGATCCTCACAACTTCCAATTATCTTGATTGGAGGATTGATATGCAGTTGGCCTTGCGCAAGCATGGCTACCATAGGATAGCACTTGGAATGGAGGTCGAGCCTCATCGATCTATTGAAAGAAACAAGTTTCTGAACCGTTGTGATGAAGCATTTGGGTACTTATGTACTTATATATCCAGAAATATCCTCTTCCACCTAGAAGGATCGGGGACTCCCAGATAATCCTGGGAGAATCTTGATAGATTTTTTGACAAACACGATGAGCTTCGGGGATACATTTTGGAGAATGAGTTGGTATCTTTACATCCCAGCAGTTTCAAGACTATTGAGGAATTCTTTACTAAATTCAAGTCTCTAGTACTTCAATGCAGATAGTGTGGAATAGAGCAGAAGGATGAGCAGAATGTCCTTTCCATACTTAGCAAACTTGGCTTTGAGTATTATGTATCTATTTCCATATTTCATTCCAAGCGAGAAAGCTTTCTTGATTGGAAAATTCCTTCATTAGATTCTTTTTCCAAGTCCTTAATCCAGGAGAAAGACAAGTTCATGCAAATGGGAGTCATCAAGTCCTTTGAAGATCAATATTTTCTAGTTACTAACTCTTCCAAAGTGCAAGAAAAGGGGAAATCAAAGAAGAAGGAGCCAAAAGCAACAGATTCAAATCAACAAACTTTCGAAAGGGCCTCCGACTCTAAGAGGAAAAAGAAAAAGTGTCCCTACTGTATGAGGGGTTTTCATCCAGAAGACTCATGCATGAAGAAGACCCTCAACCAGATGAAAGATCTATGTTCTTATAACAATATTTCCCTTCCATGAAGAACAGTGATGTCAGATGATGAAGATCATACTGAAGAAGATGAGATATTCTTGCATGCAATACTCTCTCCCTCGAAGGCTTATGTGATATATTCTGGAGCATCAAAACACATGGTTGCCTCCATGGAATCCTTCATCACTTTGCCTCTATTAGGAGGACCTAGCAGTAAAATGGGAGATGACTCTAAAATCCCATATGTTGAGAGAGGTTCAGATAAAATCCATCATGATGATTTCATGCCCTCTCCTACAGAAAATAAAATTGTTGAAGATGAAGAAGAAGCATATTTTTCCCTACATTCAATTCGAATGGAAGAAAGTATCCATGAAGTGACTCCTTATCTTTGTTCTCTAGAAGTGTATGAGATCTATGATATCTCATATCCTCAGATGGATTATCCATAATAAGACATTCAAATCTCTGTTTGTGAAGAAAAACACTCTTCCTATTCTTTGGAAAATTTCTCGAGTAATTCTTTAAATTTTGTGCATAGTTTACCAGTAATTGTTTCAGAAACGGTAGAGGAATTTGATTTATCTATCTATAATTATGTTGCTGGTGTGAATATCAGTAATATCAATGATATTATGGAAATAATATCATATTATAAGAGTGATCCATTCACTCTCATTAATCTGGAGCTTCCAGTAAATTCCTACAGATTACATGCATCGAAAATCAGAATTTTGAAGGAGAAAATTGGTGCATCTACCGTCTCGGTGGAGCAAAGTTTTGGATCTGATACGGATTTTTTTGGATCTGATTTATTTTCTGATTTGATAATATGTGATTCAGGTTTCAAGATTCAAGAGGTTTCAATATTGCTTATAACTGGTTTCACCAATTTTGGTGTGACAAATCAAGCACTGCAAGTCTCTTTCAATTTTGTTGTTGAGGATTCGATGTTAGTTATTTCTTATGAATTTGATGATATCATATTTTGTGAAATATTGTATATTTATAAAGAAATATCAAATTATTGAGCTCAAGCATTCACTCTCCATTGTCCCAGGGATTCTCTACCTTTGGTCACATGCTCATCTCCTCACAAAACTAGTAAAGAGGGAGACATTCTGCATTCGCCTGGACACTTGATCCTAACACTTGGGGATGATTTTACCACTCATGATTTTCTGTTCAAGTATGAAATATATCAGTTTCTTGGGTGTTCCTCACATGGTTCGAAATCCCAAGAACCTTTTCTCTCTCTTCAAATGATTTCAGCTGCTCTATATGGGTCCATTTTTCATCGTGCAACTGTTTATATTTCTGATTCAGTTGAGTGAATTGTTCTTATTCCAAATAGGAAGATTCCTCTAGAAACAATCATGTTGTTTGGATTCATGGGTTCACCTGTACAGAAGAACCAAGATACTATTGTTGCATAGTAGAAGCAAAAATTTTCACAAGTTTTTTCAAAAAATTTATTCCTGCTTATTTTGAGGGAGAGGGGGGGTGGGTTTCCCACGAGGTTTTCCCCTCTTTCCTCTGTTTTATTAAGCATCATTTTTTATTCATGTCTCATAGATTGTATTTGGGTGACCTATGGTCTTGTTACCAGGGCCCACAGTTGTCCAAGTTAGGATTCAGGGGGGGTTTTAGGATTATTAATCCTCCCTTGACCATACTATCTATTAGATTATGTTTTCCTAACTCAGGAACCTTAATTCATTATTTGGGTCCACTAGTACCATTGGATCCACTTGGCCTAATGGGGCCACCTATATAAGTTACTAGAGTGTGGGGAACATTGCTATAGGTTAACTCCCACTTACTACATGTGCATGTATTAGTTTGGGAACCTCCTAGACCAATCCCTACATTTTAGGAGCAACTAGGATTGCCAACACCAACCTCCATAAGTTAGGTGGAGCTAGAACTAGCTAGTCTTAGTTATCCCCAATTACCTTCAGGTAGTTCAAAATCAGTTATCTAGCGCTAGAAATGCATGGATAATGCATGGCTTCATGGGGAGGAGTGATTTTCCTACCTACCACACTCAGTTTCACTGATTTAACTAGTTGTAACTGATTGATTGATCTATTAGACATCAGGGAGTTAATATTTGGACTTAGACTTTGTCAGTTACTTCACAATCAGTTAGCTAGTGCTAGTAATGCATTATAATGCATGGCTGCATAGGGAGGAGCAATTTCCTACCTATCACACTCAGTTGCACCGAGTTAACTAGGTTACACTAATTTATTGAGTTATTGGACATCAGGGAGTTGATCTATTGAACTCCAATATGGATTGATAGACCATGAGTTAGAGATTCAATTAGATACAGTTAGATCCACTTGGTAGATTCGAATTTCTACCTAATGCATTCGAATTATTCCTATTTGTAACCTATTGTACATTGGATTTATTGTGAATGATACTGTAAATTCCTAAGCAGTACTTGTCTGATTCCTGTGTGGCTTGTTTTGTTTAGTTTGTATCTTCGTTCTCCATTCTTTTCCTACAAACATTATTAGAACTATCTCCTTGAAAATATAAATGGCATTCAAATTCTAATACAACCTTGGTTTGGCCAACCTTGAACGAGGGCCAAAATAGCTCCAAATATCATAAAAATGGGTGTCCATTATTATCTCTCAAATGGGTACCTAAATCCAGTTTAAAAAATCAATTCCGAGAAATTCAAGAAAAGTGAAGATTTTCAACCTTTGTTTGACCAACCTTGAATGAGGGCCAAAATAGCTCCAAATCTCATAAAAATAGGTGTCCATGCTTATCTCAAAAATAGGTACCTAAATCCACTTTCAAAACTAAATTCCAAGAAATTCGAAAGAGTGCATTTTTTCAACCTTGAATGAGGGTCAAAATAGCTCCAAATCTCATAAAAATAGGTGTCCATGCTTAATTATCAAATTTTTAGCTAAATCTACTTTAAAATTTCAATTCCTATAAAGTCAACAAAACTGCATATTTTCAAGCTTGGTTTCACCAACCTTGAACGAGGGCCAACATAGCTCCAAATCTCATAAAAATGGGTGTCCATACTTATCTCTCAAATGGGTACCTAAATCCACTTTCAAAACTTAATTTTGAGAAAGTTGACAAAAGTGCATATTTTCAACCTTGGTTTGACCAACCTTGAACAAAGGCCAAAATAGCTCCAAATCTCATAAAAATAGGTGCCCATGCTTATATCTCAAATGTCCAACCTTGAATGAGGGACAAAATAGGTATGCATGCTTATCACTTAAATGGGTACCTAAATCCCCTTTCAAAACTCAATTCCAAGAAAGTCGACAAAAGTGCATATTTTCAACCTTGGTTTGAGAAACCTTGAATGATGGCCAAAATAGATCCAAATCTCATAAAAATAGGTGCCCTTTCTTATCTCTTAGATGGGTACCTAAATCCACTTTCAAAACTCAATTCCGATAAATTTGACAAAAGTGCATCTTTTCAACCTTGGTTTGACCAGCATTGAACAAGGGCCAAAATGGCTCAAAATCTCATTAAAATAGGTGTCCATTCTTACCTCTAAAATCGGTACCTAAATCCACTTTCAAAACTCAACTTCGATAAAGTCGACAAAAGTGCATATTTTCAACCTTGGTTTCATCAACCTTTAACGGGCACTAAAATAGCTCCAAATATCATAAAAATAGGTGTCCATGCTTCTTTTTCAAATGGGTACCTAAATTGACTTTCAAAACTCAATTTTGAGAAAGTCAATAAAAGTGCATATTTTCAACCTTGGTTTGACCAAACTTGAATGAGGGCCAAAATAACTCCAAATCTTATTAAAATAGGCATCCATGCTTATATCTCAAATGGGTATATAAATCTACTTTAAAATTTCAATTCTGAGAAAGTCGACAAAAGTGCAAATTTTGAACCTTGGTTTGACCAACCTTGAGCGAGATCCAAAATAACTCCAAATCTCATAAAAATAGGTGTCCATTGTTATCTATCAGATGGGCACCTAAATCCACTTTCAAAACTCAATACCGAGAAAGTCGACAAAAGTGCATATTTTCAACCTTGGTTTTAGCAACCTTGAATAAGGGATAAAATAGGTCCAAATCTCATATAAATTGGTGTCCATGATAAACTATCAAATGGTTAACTAAATCCACTTTTAAAACTCAATTCCAAGATTGGTCTGACCAACCTTAAACGAGGTCTAAAATTGCTCCAAATCTCATAAAAATAGGTGTCCATGCTTATCTCTCAAATGGGTATCTAAATCTACTTTAAAATTTCAATTCCAATAAAGTTGACAAAAGTTCATATTTTAAACCCATGTTTAACCAACATTGAACAAGTTCCAAAATAGCTCCAAATCTCATAAAATGAGGTGACCACGCTTATCTCTCAAATGGGTACCTAAATCCACTTTCAAAACTCAATTCCAAGGAAGTCAACAAAAGTGCATATTTTCAACATTGCTTTGGCCAACCTTGAATGAGGGCCAAAATAGCTTCAAATCTCTTAAAAATAGATGTCCATGCTTATCTCTCAATTGGATACCTAAATCCACTTTCAAAACTGAATTCCAAGAAAGTCGACAAAAGTGCATATTTTCAACATTGCTTTGGCCAACCTTGAATGAGGGCCAAAATAGCTTCAAATCTCATAAAAATAGGTGTCCATGCTGATCTCTAAAATGGGTACCTAAATCGACTTTCAAAACACAATTCTAAGAAGGTTTACAAAAGTGCATATTTCAACCTTGGTGTGACCAACCTTGAACGAGGGCCAAAATTGCTTCTAATATCATAAATATAGGTGTCCATGGTTATCTCTCAAATGGGTACCTAAGTCCATTTTCAAAACTCAATTATGATAAAGTTGACAAAACTGCATATTTTCAACCTTTGTTTGACCAACCTTGGATGAGAGCCAAAATAGCTCTCAATGTCATAAAAATAAGTGTCCATTCTTATCTCTCAAATGGGTACCTAAATCCACTTTGAAAACTCAATTCTGAGAAACCTAAGAAAAGTGCATCTTTTCAACCTTGGTTTGACCAACCTTGAACGAGGGCTAAAATAGCTCCAGATCTCATAAAAATAGGTGTCCATGCTTATCTCTCAAATGGGTATCTAAATCTACTTTAAAATTTGAATTCCGAGAAAGTTGACAAAAGTGCATATTTTCAATGTTGGTTTGATCAACCTTGAACGTGGGCCAAAATAGCTCCAAATCTCATAAAAATAGGCATCCGTGCTTATCTCTCAAATGGGTACCTAAATCCACTTTCAAAACTCAATTTCAAGAAAGTAGACAAAATTACATCTTTTCAACCTTTGTTTGACCAATCATGGACAAGGGCCAAAATAACTCCAAATCTCGTAAAAATAGGTGTCCGTGCTTATCTCTCAAATGGGTATCTAAACGTACTTTTAAAGTTTATTTCCCGAGAAAGCTGACAAAATTGCATATTTTCAACCTTGGTTTGACCAACCTTTAACGAGGGCTAAAATAACTCCAAATCTGATAAAAATACGTGTCCATTGTTATTTTCCAAATGGGTGCCTAAATCCACTTTCAAAACACAATTCCAAGTAAGTTGACAAAAGTGCATATTTTGAACCTTGGTTTTACCAACCTTTAATGAGTGCCAAAGTAGGTACAAATCTCATAAAAATAGGTGTCCATGCTGATCTCAAAAATGGGTACCTAAATCCACTTTCAAAACTCAATTCCAAGATTTGTTTGACCAACCTTGAACAAGGGCCAAAATTTCTCCAAATCTCATAAAAATAGGTGTCCATGCTTATCTCTCAAATGGGTATCTAAATATACTTTAAAATTTCAATTCCAATAAAGTCAACAAAAGTGAATATTTTCAACCCATGGTTAACCACTATTGAATGAGGGCCAAAATAACTCCAAATCTCTTAAAAACAGGTGTCCTCTCTTAGCCCTCAAATGGGTACCTAAATCCACTTTCAAAACTCAATTCTGAGGAATTCAGCAAAAGTGCATATTTTCAACCTTGCTTTGACCAACCTTCAATGAGGGCCAAAATAACTTCAAATATCATAAAAATAGTTGTCCATGCTTATCTTTGAATTGGGTACCTAAATCCACTTTCAAAACTCAATTACAAGAAAGCCGACAAGAGTGCATCTTTTCAACCTTGGTTTCACAAACCTTGAATAAGAGCCCAAATAGATCCAAATCTCATAAAAATAGGTGTCCATGCTTATGTCTAAAATGGGTACCTAAAGGCCCGTAGGGTTGTAGATTGACTGGCAAGTGCCATGTAAATGAAGTAATGTTGTAAAGGAGGTCTCAAGTTCAAATATCACCCTGACTTATCCTAGCCCCATGCTTGTAGGATGTGTGGATGAACCTAGGGTTATAGTGGCAGTCGACAGGAATGGACCCCGTGTCACGCGAGTACCAGAACCGCCTAGTTACCGATTCCCCTAGTAAAAAAAAAGGGTACCTAAATCAACTTTCAAAACTCAATTCTAAGAAAGTCGACAAAAGTGCATATTTTCAACCTTGGTTTGACCAACCTTGAACGAGGGCCAAAATAGCTCTTAATCTCATAAATATAGGTTTCCATGGTTATCTCTCAAATGGGTGCCTAAATCCATTTTCAAAACTCAATTCCGAGAAATTCGACAAAACTGCATATTTTAAACATTGGTTTGACCAACATTGGACGAGGGCCAAAATATATCTGAATCTCATAAAAATAGTTGTCCATGCTTATCTCTCAAATGGGTACCTAAATCCACTTTCAAAAATCAATTCTCAACAAACCGACAAAAGTGTATCTTTTCAACCTTGAACGAGGGCTAAAATAGTTCCAAATCTCATAAAAATAGGTGTCCATGCTTATCTCTCAAATGGGTATCTAAATCTACTTTAAAATTTGAATTCCGATAAAATTGACAAAAGTGCATATTTTCAACCTTCGTTTGACGGACCTTAAACGTATGCCAAAATAGATCCAAATATCATAAAAATAGGTGTCCATGCTTATCTCTCAAATGGGTACCTAAATCCACCTTCAAAACTCAGTTCCAAGAAAGTCAACAAAATTACATCTTTTCAACCTTGGTTTGACCAATCATGAATGAGGGCCAAAATAGCTCCAAATCTCATAAAAATAGGTGCCCATGCTTATCTCTCAAACGGGTATCTAAATCTACTTTAAATTTTTATTTCCCTAGAAAGTCGAAAAAAGTCCATATTTTCAACCTTGGTTTGACCAACCTTGAATGAGGGCCAAAGTAGCTCCGAATCTCATAAAAATATGTCAATCCATGCTTCTCTGTCAAATGGGTACTTGTTGATGCCTGGAAAATTCTAGGTAGCGACAGTAGGGATTCTCCCCAATAAATGTTCCCAATTAGATGATTTATCATTTGGTATGGGAAATCCATCCGGCTAGCGGCCCGACTACCGTAGAATTAAAGGAAAGTTTAAATCTATTTTATCGATTGTGCTCTGATCCACCGTTTATGTAATTTTATGTTTTACAAATGATATGCAAGTGCCTAGATTAAATTCAAGTGATAGTGGGTAAGAACCTCACTATAGATGCGTAGGTCTTCCCTACATCTTACCACTCCTGCCCCACAGTCACTCTACGAAAGCAAAGAACAATTAATATAAATATATTCTAAACTATCCCTAAGGAGCAAGATTAATACTAATATGAATGATGTACTACATTTTTTGCATATAGAATTCTATAGATAACTGACAAATGATGTACTGCATTTTTCTGCCTTGTTATGACTAAATCAGGTATAGGCGGGGTTTGAGTATTATTGCTTATTTTCTTCATAATTTCATGAATCTTCCTGATCTTGGGAAGTAATATACTTTCATCCATTATTGGACCATTTCTTCTTGTTGTGACATTGACTGCTAAAAGTTTTATTTCCTTGGTAAGTTCTTCCTCTTCTAACTCCAACATAGGTTCACAATCCCACAATTCCATTGTTCTTTCAGGTGGTTCCTATGGTTGATTTTCCCATTATTTTACACCGGGCTCATTTATTTGAGTATCTAAATTTTTTTTCATAACCAGAGTCAAAGAATTTATCCATTGTGGACAATTTTTCTAAGAATGGGGTTCTCAGTAGAAAAGGGAAAAAATTATCCATTCCAACTTCCGTAAAATTCAAAACAGAAGAACTATGTGTAGGTGGTTGGGATGGATCACTTTCATCTCTTTTCTTGAAGAATGGTTTGTACTATTTCCTGACTGAATTAGCTTCTTTGTCTTTTTCTAAATCAACTATTTTGTTGGACAACTTTTGTACCATCTTGACTACACCTTCTAATTCATTGGAACATTCCTCTTTACATCTATTCAACAACAAAGGATTCTTGCCACCAAAAGTCCTTATATCTGGCTCTATAGAGTGTTTGTTTATACTTTCAAGTTCAACCTCTATTTTTATAGTTTCTTCATAATTTTCTACCCTAGAAAGCTTTACCGACCTCTTAACAAACATTTTTATGTCAGGGGACAGTGTTGAAGTATAATATTCCATTAGAGTTCTTCCAGTAGGTTTTATGGCAGCACTGAAATTATTTAAATGGAAAGCAAACCTTTGACTAAAATCCTGCACTTTCTCCTTCTTTTCCATCCGTAGAGTAAGTAATTATTTCATCAGCGTGGCAGTGGTTCTTTGGCTACCAAAATTTCCTTTAAACAATCCTTCAAAAGTATCCCAATTTGAGAATGAATTTTCCTACAATCCGAAATACCATGATGCTGCTTTAGCTTTAAACGTATGTGGAAACAATCTACATATTACATCGTCATGCTGTATCGCTAAAAGCTCTATATCCAAGAAAAAACTATGCAAGTGATCATCCATAGAAATGCCTTCTCCCGGATCAAATTTAGGCAATGACTTATCGAAATTCTAAGGAAAAGCATGCAATGGAAGAGCTAGGTTGAGTGGTGTTCTATCTCTCCAAGCTGGTAATGGTGGATTAGCATTTGCATTAACATTTCCAGCCATGATTTGTAGTGGAGATTGAGGTGGAGAGTGAATAGGTGACTGAAAAGGTGAACAATACGGAGATTCCAGTCCCAACTGATCAAGTGGTTGAACAATTTCTTGTAAGGACAAGTTCATCAACTCTTCCAAATTCCATACCAAATCTAAATCTTCTGTGTAAGTGGGTGTTCTTCTAGGAGCTCCTCTTCTTGGTAATAAAAGGATTGTCTGCAATCCTCCAATATTTTTCGCATAAGACCTTGTGTATATCCTGAAGTGATCAACTACTTCCAAAGGTGTTATAGTTTTATCATTCTAAGATAGCATTATGATCTTAGGATCTTTAACTGAGAGAATAACATGCACAACAATAAAACATAAGAGACAAGAGACACAAACAATTTTCCTTGGGGAAACCATAAAGGAGAAAACCCCGCAACTTCCTCAAATATAGAATGAGCACCAATGGAAATAGTAAAACATGAAAACATAAAGATGATCTCCACAGCTTCTGTCTCTCTCTCTCTCATTGAGAGAGCTTCTCCTCTCTCACTCATGCACCCCAATGAGTGAGTGTGTGTGTATAAAATAGAGAGGCTCGCTCTCTATTTATATTCTTTCGTTCACTTGAAGCGCACTCCAACATGTCGTCCTCACTTAACAATTACTTACTAGAGCCGACATCTCTAGGAGTGTCTAATAACCCTAGTGCCCCACAACTTGTGGGGACTTTACCCTCTTCTCAACAAGGATGTTTAACCTTGACTTAGATGGTGGGGACTATTGCCTCTACTTACAATGACTCATCTAGGGTCAACTTCACTAGGATAGTCTAATAACCCTAAGGCCCCATAACTGTGGGGACTTTAACCCTTGACCAATAGGAGGGTCACCCACAATGACTTTACATGACTTGTTACATTATAGAAACTTCCTGAAATAAACATCAGGGTATGACATGACTCAAATACATTATAGACACATCCCAGAATAAACATCGGGGTATGACATGACTCAAATACTTTACAGACACATCCCGGAATAAACATCGGGGTACAATACATAAGATATATAGATGAATACATTCCAAAGTTACAAATACATCAATACTCCCTCTTAACTAGGAAGGTATTCTCTCGACACAATTTATCAACACAAGTCTTCTTCTTTGTATCATCTAAATCATCGTCAAGTTATCTTTGTCTTCAAGTCATCTTCATCTTCAAGTCATCTTCATCTTCAAGTCATCTGGATCTGGATCATCACTCGATCTGGATCATCATCATTGGATCTAGATCATCACTCAATCTAGATCATCATCAATTTTGGATCATCACTTGATCTGGATCGTCATTGTTGGATCATCATCAAGTCTAGATCATCACTTTATCTGGATCGTCACTGCTGGATCATCATCAAGTCTAGATCATCACTTGATCTGGATCGTCACTGCTGGGTCATCATTAATTCTAGATCATCACTTGATCGAGATCGTCACTACTGGATCATCACTTGATCATGATTGTAACTACAGGATCATCATCAATTCTAGATCATCACTTGATCTAGATCATCATCGAAGATGGATTATCACTGAATCATCATCATCATTACTGCTTTTTCTATCTCAATCAAATGGTGTTATCTTCTTCATTCTTCTCGTCACAGGAAGTTCTACATAGTCAATCCCGTAGGCCTACCCTTCATGTAGGTCTTCATCAGCGCTTATATCTGACACTTAAGTCAGAATGGCCCGCCCAGCTCTTACATCTGACCTCATCTTGTCAGAAAGGCACACCCAACACTCACATCTGACCTCAACTTGTCAGAAAGGCATGCACAACACTCACATCTGACCTCATCTTGTCAGAAAGGCCCAGCACTCACATCTGACCATGTGTAAACACATCGCACCAGAATGGCTCAACACTTATATCCGATCATGTGCAAGCACATCGAATCAGAAAGGCTCTGCACTTACATCCGACCTCATCCTGTCATAAAGGCACAACACTCACATCTGACCATGTGTAAACACATCGCTCCAGAATGGCTCAACACTTATATCTGACCTCATCTTGTCAGAAAGGCTCTGCACTTGCATTCGACCATGTGTAAACACATCGCATTGAAAGGGCATGCACTCACATCTAATCATGAAGGAACTAATCCTATCATCGCATTAGAATGTCCCCTAGTCCCAGACTGAGCTACCTGGTAACTAACCAGGTGCCTCCATTCTCTCAGAGAATGGTAGTTTCCCTTACATCTGACCTACTCGTCAGAATGGCCAACACTCACATCTGACATAGGAGGAACTTAATCCTTTAGCCATGACAAAATGGTTCAGCCCTTATGTCTGATCACGTGGGAACACTTCACTCTCTCATATCAGAATGGATTCTCAGTCCTAGACTGAGTTTTCTTAGTAACTGACCAGGCACCTCCATTCCTAGAATGGCAATAGAATTTATATCTGATAACATAGGAACCAATCCTACAGTCGCATCAGAATGGATTAGCACTCATATCTGACATGGAAGGAACCAAAATCCTCTCACAATGACTGAATGGATTAGCCCTTACATCTAACCATGGAAGGAACTTAATCCTCTCCAATGTCAGAATAGCTCTAGGTCTCATCATTTCCCCTTGGAGGGAACCTGGATCTCGAGAACACCAAGCTTCTCCCTGAAGTACTCAAACTTCACTTTGGCCATTTTTAGCATAGAATCACCTTAGGGCGGATTACGTCCAAGGATGACCTGCGAGCTTCACCAGGACTGATTACATCTGAGGGAAACCTGTCTCATCAGCTATGCTAGAAATCCTTCTTTCAAGAGATCTTGATCTGGATCACTGCTCCTCTTTGCATCATACAATAAATGCAATTCAGATCATCCAAATCAAATAGTAGTTTTCAAAAGAAACATACTACCTCCCAAATAGTAGTTTTCAAAAGAAACATACTACCTCCCAAATAGAAAGTGGCAACATATTTTTCCTCAGCTGTACTCGGCGCCATGCAGGACTCCATCCTGCCAAACCAAGAGATCACACTCGATCCCATACTAAAGTAGCACCTCTAAGTGCTCTTCCTATCAATGGCACTTCCTGCCCAATACGAATCCACATAATCTTTTGATTCACCTCATACTTGAGCCCACAATCAATTGTACCCTTCAGGTACCTCACTACATGCTTTGCAACCATTAGGTGAGCATGTCTCAATGTGTTCACAACAAAGCAAATATTTGGTCTCGTATTTGTCAGGTACATCAAGGAACAAATCATCTAATGATACATCATGGCATCAACCGACTCTGATGAAGCAACACTCAACAGCTTCATGTTTGATGGCATAGGTGTGGCCATTACCTTGCAGTCCATCATCATCAACCTCTTCAGGATCTCTACCGCATCCTTCCATTGTCCACAACTCCATGCCTAGAACGTAGTGCATCGATACATAACAAGAGAATCACTGTTCTTCCGCCTTCAACCTTGAAGCAAAGGTTGGAATCTACTTTACTCTCAGTAAAGCCTAGAGTCATCGGTAATCTATCCATCCCATCGTACCATGTCGAACCTCAGGATCTTTTGCAGTCACTCCCTTAGAGGCAGAGCATCATTCTCTCTCTGTCTTTCGTACTCTATGCACTAAAACATTATGTCTCGGAGTGACAAGTAGTATCCATCTAGGATCATTGGATACCAAGATCCACTATCTTGAAATTTTTCAAAAGTTCTTCTCACAGCCATCTATGAGCTTTTCATCCTCTATCAACTTTGTAGCATAGGTTCAGATATTCATCAATCTCATTATGTATGTGTTATCCCATGATGTTTCCATCTACTGCATGATGGAACTATGAACTTCTCTTCAGGTCTTGATACTGCATCCTAGGCATCATTCTTCTTGAACTGGTCTTCCCTTTCTTCTTGGTTACTTCTTCATGCTGGAAGGTTCTTTATTAATGATGTCACTGCATTTGTAATATTTATTCTTCATCTTGAACTGTCATCACTTGTTCTTTGGAACAAGTCTTATCCTTCTTTGCTTATAAGCGATTATGTACGTGATCTTTCCTACAAAATGCATTTGTATGGTTAGAAACATTTCGTAAGGAATATTCATACTAGCAAGTTCTTATGCATAAATATATGATCCTGCAACTACTTTAGCCAATACAACATTCATCTATATCTCGCTGAAACTTTCTAGATGCCTTCCATCTCTACTAGGACAACATTGAGATTGTGCACTAATCCAATATGTCAGCAAAGAGGTTTCATTCTAGATAAGTAGCAATGGAGAGTTGTATAGCACCAAGAGCTACTTACCCATCACATGCATATTATTAGTATACTGTCATTAATGCAAACATTCTGTCATGCATAATACATTAACTGAATATAAACAAATGCATAACAAAACAATATCATGAAATGACAATTGAATACTTATCTTTATTTGTTTCGTGGGTGGACTCCTTCTTGAGCCTTCAGCTTCATCGTCTTCTTCATTCATCATTTCTTATCCAAATGCTAAGTTGGATAAGAGTTTCTTCAAGAGTTGAGTCCTTCATATTCCTCATCGCTTGAGGGATCTTCTTTGGATGGTGAGAGCTTGATCTTCAGTTGCTCCCATCTTCTCTTTTCTTCTTATGAGTCGAGCTTCTTCTTCTTCCCAGAGTCTGCTGAAAGTAATCACTTACTTTTGGCACACATTCCTCACATGAATGAATTCATGATCCTGGGAGGCCATTCAAGATGGCTATCACTACATCTACATTCTCCATTTCTTCTTCTACCACTTCAAGTTGTTTTGCATCCTGGGTCTTCACATTCTTCAACTGTTTTCTCAAATCCATATTCTCATTTATTCTCTTCCCTTCAAATAGCTTGGTCAAGGAATCAAACATCTTTGGTGTCTTTAGGGAAGACACTTGTGGTACAAGTTGATCCGTGATTGAATCAGCAATGATCTTCTTGGTCTTGACCAAGTTATTCTTGTGTAAGGCTTTGAGCCTCTTCCCTCTGGAACTGGAACCTCTCTACTCATGTAGGTGTCCAATTCATTTTCTTTAGAAAGATAATATACTTATATGCTTGGAATTTGTCAACTTCACCAAGCTTATCATTAAGCTGATGTGATAGATCATTTTGAAATGAGGACCTCAAATGAAAATAGCAAAAGATTATATCTTACCGATTTGAGGTGTCCGAGAAAATCGACAAAAGTGCATATTTTCAACCTTGGTTTGACCAACCTTGAACGAGGGCCAAAATAGCTCCAAATATCATAAAAATAGGTGTCCATGCTTATCTCTCAAATGGGTACCTAAATCCACTTTCAAAAATCAATTCCAAGAAAGTCAACAAAAGTGCATATTTTCAATCATAATTCGACCAACCTTGAACCAGGTCCAAAATAGTTGTAATTCTCCTAAAAATAAGTGTCCATGCTTATCTATCAAATGGGTATCTTAATCTACTTTAACATTTCAATTCTGAGACAATCGACAAAATTGCATATTTGGAACCTTGGTTTGACCAACCTTGAATGAGGGCCAAAATAGCTCCAAATATCCAAAAAATAGGTGTCCATGCTTCTCGCTTAAATGAGTACCTAAATCCACTTTCAAAAGTCAATTTCGAGAGAGTCGACTAGAGTGTGTATTTTCCATCTTGGTTTGACCAACCTTAAACGAGGGCCAAAATAGCTCCAAATCTCATAAAAATAGTTGTCCATGCTTATTTCTCAAATGGGTATCTGAATCTACTTTAAAATTTCAATTCCGAGAGAGTCGATAAAAACGCATATTATCAACCTTGGTTTGACCAACCTTGAACGAGGGCCAAAATAAGTCCAAATCTCATAAAAATAGGTGTCCATGATTATCTCTCAAATGGGTACCTAAATCCACTTTCAAAACTGAATTCCAAGAAAGTCGAAAAAAGTGCATATTTTCAACCTTTGTTTGACCAACCTTCAATGCGGGCCAAAATATCTCCCAATATCATAAAAATATCTTTCCATGATTATCTCTCAAATGGGTACCTAAATCAACTTTCAAAACTCATTTCCATGAAAGTCAACAAAAGTTCATCTTTTCAACCTTGGTTTGACAAACCTTGAATGAAGGCCAAAATAACTCCAAATTTCATAAAAATAGGTGTCCATTCTTATGTCTCAAATGGGTATCTAAATCTACGTTAAAATTTCAATTTCAAGAAAATTTACAAAAGTGCATATTTTCAACCATTGTTCGACCAACCTTGATCGAGGGAAAATATAGCTCCAAATCTCATAAACATAGGTGTCCATGGTTATCTCTCAAATGGCTACCTAAATCCACTTTCAAAAATCAATTCTGAGAAAGTTGAAAAAAGTGCATATATTCAAGCTTGGTATGACCAACCTTGAAAGAGGGAAAACATAGCTCCAAATATGATAAAAATAGGTATCAATGCTAATCTCTCAAATGGGTACCTTAATGCAATTCAGAAAAAGTTGAGAGAAGTGCATATTTTCAACCTTGGTTTGACCAACCATAAACGAGGGCGGAAATAGCTCCAAATCTCATAAAAACAGGTGTCCATGCTTATCTCGCAAATGGGTATCTAAATCTAATTTGAAATTTCTATTCCGAGAAAGTAAAAAAAAGTGCATATTTACCTTGGTTTGACTAACCTTCAACAAGGGAAAAAATAGTTCCAAATCTCATAAAACTAGGTGTCCATGGTCATCTCTCAAATGGGTACCTAAATACACTTTCAAAACTCAATTCCGAGAAAGTCGACAAAAGTGCATATTTTCAACCTTGGTTAGACCAACCTTTAACGAGGTCTGAAATAACTCCAAATTTCATAAAAATAGGTGTCCATGCTTATCTCTCAAATGGGTAACGAAATCCACTTTCAAAGCTAAATTCTGAGAAAGTTGACAAACGTGCATCTTTTCAACGTTGGTTTGACCAACCTTGAACGAGGGCCAAAATAACTCCAAATTTCATAAAAATAGGTGTCCATTAATATCTCTCAAATGGGTATCAAAATTTAGTTTAAATTTTCAATTCCTAGAAATTAAAAAAAAAAAGTGCATATTTTCAAGCTTGGTTGGACCAACCTTACACGAGGGGGAAAATAACTCCAAATCTCATAAAAATAGGTTCCCATGCTTATCTCTCAAATGGATACCTAAATCCACTTTCAAAAAAGAATTCCAAGAAAGACGACAAAAGTGCATATTTTAAACCTTTGTTTGACCAACCTTAAATGAGGACCAAAATATCTCACAATCTCATAAAAATAAGTTTCCATGCTTATCTCTCAAATAGGTTCCTAAATCCAGTTTCAAAACTCAATTTTGAGAAAGTCGAAAAAAGTGCATATTTTCAACCTTGGTTTGGCCAACCCTGAACAAGAGCCAAAATAACTCCAAATCTTATAACAATAGTTGTCCATGCTTATCTCTCAAATGGGTACCTAGATCAACTTTCAAAACTCAATTCCGAGAAAGTCAATTAAAGTGCATGTTTTCAACTGTTGTTTGACCAACCTTGAACGGGAGCCAAAATAGCTCCAAATCTCATAAAATTAAGTGTCCATGCATATCTATCAAATGGGAATCTAAATCTACATTAAAATTTCAAATCTGAGAAAGTAAAAAAAAGTGCACATTTCAAACTTAGGTTTTAGCAACCTTCAACGAGGGCCAAATAGCTCCAAATATCATAAAATAAGGTGTCCATGCTTATCTCTCAAATGGGTACATAAATCCACTTTAAAAACTCCATTTTGCGTCAGTCAACAAAAGCGTGTCTTTTCAACCTTGGTTTGACAAACCTTGAACGAGGGCCAAAATAACTCCAAATCTCATAAAAATAGGTGTCCATGCTTATATCTCAAATGGGTATCTACATCTACTTTAAAATTTGAATTCCGAGAAAGTTGCCAAAAGTGCATATTTTCAACCCTGCTTTAACCAACCCTGATCGAGGGAAAAAATAGCTCCAAATCTCATAAAAATAGGTGTCCATGCTTATCTGTCAAATGGGTACCTAAATGCAATTTCAAAACTCAATTCGGAAAAAGTTGAGAAAATTGCATCTTTTCAACCTTGGTTTTAAAACCTTGAATGTGGGCCAAAATAGCTCCAAATCTCATAAAATAGCAGTCCATGCTCATCTTGCAAATGGGTATCTCAATCTAATTTAAAATTTCAATTATGAGAAAGTCGACAAAAGTGAATATTTTCAAGCTTAATTTGACCAACCTTCAATGAGCGCCAAAATAGCTCCAAATCTCATAAAACTAGGTGTCCATGGTTATCTCTCAAATGGGTACCTAAATCCAGTTTCGAAACTCAATTCCGAGAAAGTTGACAAAAGTGCATGTTTTCAACCTTGGTTAGACCAACCTTGAATGAGTTCCAAAATAACTTCAAATTTCATAAAAATAGGCGTTCACGCTTATCTCTCAAATGAATACCGAAATCCACTTTCAAAGTTCAATTCCAAGAAGGTAGACAAACATGCATCTTTTCAACGTTCGTTTGACCAACCTTGAACGAGGGTAAAAATAACACTGAATTTCATAAAAATAGGTGTCTGTTCTTATCTATGAAATGGGTATCTAAATCTACTTTAAAAATTTTAATTCCTAGAAAGTCGAAAAAAGTGCATATTTTCAAACCTTGGTTGGAACAACTTTGCATGTGGGTGAAAATAGCTCCAAATCTCATAAAAATAGGTGTCCATGCTTATCTCTCAAATGGGTATCTGAATCTACTTTAAAAGTTCAATTCCAAGAAAGTCAACAAAAGTGCATATTTTTAACTTTGGTTTGACCAACCTTGAAAGAGGGACAAAATAGCTCCAAAGATCATAACAATAGGTGTCCATGCTTATCTCTCAAAAGGGTACCTAAATCCACTTTCAAAATTGAATTCGAAGAAAGTCAACAAAAGGGAATATTTTCATCCTTTGTTTGAACAACCTTGAATGTGGGCCAGAATATCTCCTAATCTCATAAATTCACATTTCCATGCTTATCTCTCAAATGGGCACCTAAATCCATTTTCAAAACTCAATTCCGAGAAAGTCGACAAAAGTGCATATTTTCAACCTTGGTTTGGCAAATCCTGAATGAGGGAAAACATAACTCCAAATCTCATAAAAATAGGTTTCCATGCTTATCTCTCAAATGGGTACCTAAATCCACTTTCAAAACTCAATTATGAGAAAGTCAACAAAAGTGCATCTTTTCAACCTTCGTTTGACAAACCTTGAATGTGGGCCAAAATAACTCCAAATCTCATAAAAATAGGTGTACATGCTTATCTCTCAAATGGGTATCTAAATCTACTTTAAAATATCCATTCCTAGAAAGTAGACAAAAGTGCATATTTTCAACCATGGTTTGAGCAACCTTGATCGAGGGCCAAAATAGCTCCAAATGTCATAAAAATATGTGTCCATTCTTATCTCTCAAATGGGTACCTAAATTAACTTTCAAAACTCATTTCCGAGAAAGTCAACAAACGTGCATATATTCAACCTTGGCATGACCTTCCTCAAACGAGGGAAAAAATAGCTCCAAATCTCATAAAAATAGGTGTCCATGCTTATCTCTCAAATGGGTCCCTAAATGAAATTTCAAAACGTAATTCGGAGAAAGTCAAGAAAAGTGCAGCTTTTCAACCTTGGTTTTACCATCCTTGAACGAGTGCCAAAACAACTCCAAATCTCATAAAAATAGGTATCCATGGTTATCTTGCAAATGGGTATCTAAATCTAATTTCAAAATTTCAATTCCGAGAAAGTCAACAAAACTGCCTATTTTTAACCTTGGTTTGATCAACTTTCAATGAGGGCCAAAATATCTCCAAATCTCATAAACTTATGTGTCCATGGTTACCTCTCAAATGGGTACCTAAATCCACTTTCAAAACTTAATTTTGAGAAAGTCGACAAAAGTGCATATTTTCAACCTTGGTTAGACCAACGTTGAACGAGGGCCAAAATAACGCTAAATCTCATAAAAATAGGTGTAAATGCTTATCTCTCAAATGGGTATCTGAATCTACTTTAAAATTTCAAATACGAGGAAGTTGACAAAAGTTTATATTTTCAACCCGTGTTTGACTAACCTTGAACGAGGTAAAAAATAACTCCAAATTTCAAAAAAATAGGTGTCCATGCTTATCTCTGAAATGAGTGCCTGAATCCACTTTCAAGATCAATTCCAATAAAGTCGACAAATGTGCAACTTTTCAATGTCGGTTTGAACAACCTTGAATGAGGGCCAAAATAGTTCCAAATCTCATAAAAATAGGTATCCATTCTTATCTCTTAAATCGGTATCTAAATCTACTTTAAAATTTCAATGCCTAGAAATTCAAAAAAAGTGCATATTTTCAAGCTTGGTTTCACCAACCTTGAATGAGTGCAAAAATATCTGCAAATCTCATAAAAATTAGTGTCCATGCTTAAATCTCAAATGGGTACCTAAATCCACATTCAAAACTCAATTTTGAGAAAGTCAACCAAAGTGCATATTTTCAACCTTGGTTTAACCAACGAGGAACAAGGGCCAAAATAGTTCCAAATCTCATAAAAATAGGTGTCCATGCTTATCTCTTAGATGGTTACCTAAATATACTTTGAAAACTCAATTCGAAGATAGCCGACAAAAGTGCATCTTTTCAACCTTGGTTTGACCAACCTTGAACAAGGGCCAAAATAGCTCCGAATCTCATAGAAATAGGTGTCCATGGTTATCTTCTCAATTGGGTACCTAAATCCACTTTCAAAACTCAATTTGGAGAAAGTTGAAAAAAGTGCATATCTTCAAACTTGGTTTGAGCAATCTTGAACGAGGGCCAAAATAGATCCAAATCTCATAAAAATAAGTGTCCATGCTTATCTCTCAAATGGGGTACCTAAATCCACTTTCAAAACTCAATTCGAAGAAATTTGAAAAAAATGCATACTTCAAACCTTGGTTTGACCAACCTTGAACAAAAGCCAAAATAGCTTGAAATATCATAAAAATAGGTGTCCATGCTTATCTCTCAAATGGGTACCTAAATCCACTTTCAAAACTCAATTCCGAGAAAGTCAACAAAAGTGCTTCTTTTCAACCTTGGATTGATGGTTACCTTAAACAAGGGCCAAAATAGCTCTAAATATCATTAAAATAGGTTCCATGGTTATCTCTCAAATGGATATCTAAATCTACTTTAAAATTTCAATTTCGAGAAAATCAACAAAAGTGCATATTTTCAACCTTGGTTTACCAAGCTTGAACAAGAGCCAAAATTGTTACA
>LPNX010922793.1:488546-590368 GCA_001517045.1 Pseudotsuga menziesii | reverse complement strand
AGCTCCATATTCAGTCTCCATTGTTGATAATTTTGCATGATCAATTGTTAATTGCTGTGAGTGAAATTAATCTACTGCAGGCCTGAATTTCTACAAAAATAGCTCCAAATATCTTAAAAATAGGTGTCCATGCTTATGTCTCAAATGGGTACCTAAATCAAAACTCAATTCCAATAAACTCAACGAACGTGCATATTTTCAACCTTGGTTTGACTGACATTGAATGAGGGACAAAATAGCTCCAAATCTGATAAAAATAGTTGTACATGTTTATCTCTAAGTCTACTTTAAAATTTCAATTCCGAGAAAGTTGAAAAAAGTTCATATTTTCAAACTTTGTTTGACCAAGCTTGAATGTGAGCCAAAATAGCTCCAAATCTCATAAAAATAGTTTTCCATGGTTAACTCTGAAATGGGTATCTAAATCTACTTTAAAATTTCAATTTCGAGAAAGTTGACAAAAGTGCATATTTTCAACCTTAGTTTGACCAACCTTGAACAAGGGAAAAATAGCTTCAAATATCATAAAAATAGATGTCAATGTTAATCTCTCAAATGGGTAGCTAAATCAACTTTAAAAACTCAATTCCAAGAAAGTCGAGAAGAGTGCATCTTTTAAACCTTGGTTTGACCAACCTTGAACGAAGGCCAAAATAGCTCCAAATCTCAGAAAAATAGGTGTCTTTCCTTATCTCTCAAATGGGCATCCAAATCTGGGCATCTAAATCTACTTAAAAATTTCAATTCCGAGAAGTTCGACAAAAGTGCATATTTTCAACCTAGGTTTGACCAACCTTGAACAAGGGCCAAAATAACTACAAATCTCATAAAAATAGGTGTCCATGCTTATCTCTCAAATGGGTACATAAATTCACTATCAAAACTCAATTCCGAGAAATTGGACAAAACTCCATATTTTGAACCTTGGTTTAACAACCTTGAACGAGGGCCAAAATATGTCCCAAACTCATAAAAATAGGTGTGCATGCTTATCTCTCAAATGGGTACCTAAATTCACTTTAAAAAGTCAATTTCGAGAAAGTCCACAAAAGTGCATATTTTCAACCTTATTTTGATCAACCTTGAATGAGGGCCAAAATAACTCCAAATTTTATAAAAATAGGTCGCCATGATTATCTCTCAAATGGGTACCTAAATCCACTTTCAAACCTCAATTCCTATGAAGTAAAAAAAAGTGCATATTTTCAACCTTCGTTTGACCAACCTTGAACGAGGGCCAAAATAGCTCCAAATCTCATAAAAATAGGTGTTTGTTTTTATCGCCCAAATGGGTACATAAATCTAATTTCAAAACTCAATTCCAAAAAAGTGGACAAAAGTGCATATTTTCAACCTTTG
This sequence comes from Pseudotsuga menziesii, assembly GCA_001517045.1. Taxonomy (NCBI): domain Eukaryota; kingdom Viridiplantae; phylum Streptophyta; class Pinopsida; order Pinales; family Pinaceae; genus Pseudotsuga; species Pseudotsuga menziesii. Next base: position 589,009 of record LPNX010922793.1, on the reverse strand, counting down.
TTTGACAACCCTTGAACACGGGCCAAAATAGCTCCAAATCTCATAAAAAGAAGTGTCCATGCTTATTTCTCAAATGGGTATCTAATTCTACTTTAAAATTTGAATTACGAGAAATTCAAAAAAAGTGCATATTTTCAACCTTGGTTTTACCAACCTTAAACGAGGGCCAAAATAGCTTCAAATCTCTAAAGAGTAGTGTCCATGCTTATTTCTCAAATGGGTACATAAATGCACTATGAAAACTCAATTCCGAAAAAGTCGACAAAAGTGCATATTTTCAACGTTGGCTTGACCAACCTTGAACGTGCGAAAAAATACCTCTAAATATCATAAAAATAGGTGTCCATGCTTATCTCTAAAATGGGTACCTAAATCCACTTTGAAAACTCCATTCCGAGAAAGTCAAAAAATGTGCATCTTTTTAACCTTGGTTTGACCGACCTAAAACGAGGGCCAAAATAGCTCCAAATGTCATAAAAACATGTATCCATGGTGATCTCTCAAATGGATATCTAAATCTACTTTAAAATTTCAATTCCAAGAAAATCAACAAAAAGTGCATGTTTTCAACCTTGGTTTGACCAACCTTTAACGAGGGCCAAAATAGCTCCAAATCTCATAAAAATACATGTCCATCATTATCTCTCAAATGGGTGCCTAAATCCACTTTCAAAATTCAATTCCGAGAAAGTTGACAAAAGTGCATCTTTTGAACCTTGGTTTGACAAACCTTGAACGAGGGCCAAAATAGCTCTAAATCTCATAAAAATAGTTGTCCATGGTTATCTCTCAAATGGATATCTAAATCAACTTTAAAATTTCAATTCCAATAAAATCGACAAAAGTGGATATTTTTTACCTTGGTTGGACCAACCTTTAACGAGGGCCAAAGCAGAGTCGAATCTCATAAACATAGGTGTCCATGCTTATGTCTCAAATGGGTACCTAAACCAGCTTTCAAAACTCAATTTCAAGAAACTTGGCAAAAGTACATATCTTCAACCTTGGGTTGACCAACCTTGAACCTGGGCCAAAATAGCTCCAAATCTCATAAAACTCAGTGTCCATGCTTATCTCATAAATGGGTATCTAAATACACTTTAAAATGTCAATTCCGAGAAAGTCGACAAAAGTGCATATTGTAAACCTTAGTTTAACGAACCTTAAATGAGGTCCAACATAGCTCCAAATATCATAAAAATAGGTGTCCATGCTTATCTCTCAAATGGGTACCTAAATCAACTTTCAAAACTGAATTACGAGAAAGTTGACAAAAGTGCATATTTTCAACCTTAGTTTGACCAACCTTGAACGAGGTCCAAAATAACCCCAAATCTCATAAAAATAGGTGTCCATGCTTATCTCTCAAATGGGTACCTAAATCAGCTTTCAAAACTCAATTCCGAGAAAGTCAACAAAAGTGCATATTTTCAACCCTAGTTCGACGTACGTTGAACGACAGCCAAAATAGCTGCAAATATGATAAAAATAGGTGTCCATGCTTATCTCTCAAATAGGTAGCTAAATCTACTTTAAAATTTCAATTCCGAAAAAGCCAACAAAGGTGCATATTTTAAACCTTTGGTTAACCAATCTTGAATGAGGGCCAAAATAGCTTCAAATCTTATAAAAATAAGTGTCCATGCTTATCTCTAAAATGGGTACCTAAATCTACTTTCAAAACACAATTCCAAGAAAGTCGACAAAAGTGCATATTTCTAACCTTGGTTTGACCAACCTTGAACGAGGGCCAAAATATTTCTAAATCTCATAAATATCAGTGTCCATTCTTATCTCTCAAATGCGTACATAAATCCACTTTCAAAACTCAATTCCTAGAAATTCAAAAAAAGTGCATATTTTCAACCTTGGTTTGACCACCATTGAACGAGGGCCAAAATAGCTCCAAATCTCATAAAAATAGGTTTCCATGCTTATTTCTCAAATGGGTACCTAAATCTACTTACAAAACTCAATTCCGAAAAAGTTGACAAAAGTGCATATTTTAAACTCTGGTTTGACCAACCTTGAACGAGACACGAGATAGCTCCAAATCTCATAAAAATAGGTGTCCATGCCTATCTCTCAAATGGGTATCTAAATCTACTTTAAAATTTCAATGGCGAGAAAATCGACAAAAGTGCATATTTTTTACGTTGGTTTGACCAACCTTGAACTAGAGAAAAAATAGCTCCAAATATCATAACAATAGGTGTCCATGATTATCTCTCAAATGGGTACCTAAATCCACTTTCAAAACTCAATTCCGAGAAAGTCAACAAAAGTGTATCTTTTCATTAGAGGAAATTTGGGGTCTAAAATGGGCCTTAAAAGAAAACACTCCAACAATAAATTTTGTGAGTTGGAATTCAAGAACCAATAGAATTTCAATCAAATGAGTCAACCATAATGGTTGAATTGACATATTTGTCATAAAAGAAAACTACGTTTTTTGTTCATATTTTCGACATATCTCCCTGTGTTTTTACTCAAATTATGAGTGGGAGAGCTCGTTGGATGCGGAATTTAATTCCGCATCCAATGAGTACCCACACTGCATACTCTTAAAAAACCCCGCTACACCAAAAACAATAAATACCTGAAATTTTTTTATGATGATGTCATTTTAATTCCGCATCCAACGAGTACCCACACTGCATAGTTTTGACAAACCCCTCTACCCCTAAAACAATAAATACATGAAAAAACATGATGATGATGTCATCATCATGTTTTTTAGGTATTTATTATTTTTGGGGTAGCGGGGTCTATCAAAACTATGCAGTGTGGGTACTCGTTCGATGCGGAATTAAATTCCCCATCAAACGAGCTCTCCCTCTTGGAATTTGAGTAAAAACACAGGAGATTTGTTGAAAATACGAACAAAAAAGTAGTTTTTTTCATTCTTCCTCCAAAATTAATAACTATTATTTTACGATTTTAACTATTATTTTATTATTTTCCTTAGGAGGCCCATTTAGACCTCAAATTTACTCTAATGAAACCTCGGTTTGACCAAACTTAAACAAAGGGAAAAATAGCTCCAAATCTTATAATAATAAGTGTCCATGCTTATCTCTAAAATGGGTATCTAAATCTACTTTAAACTTTCAATTCTGAGAAAATAGACAAAAGTGCATATTTTCAACCTTTGTTTGATGAACCTTGAACGAGAGTAAAAATAGCTCCAAATATCATAAAAATAAGTGTCCATGCTTATCTCGCAAATGGTTACCTAAATCCACTTTCAAAACTCAATTCCGAGAAAGCCGACAAAAGTGGATATTTTCAACGTTAGCTTGACCAGCCTTGAACTGTTAGTTTTTGTACCTAGGCAGATGTTCCCTAGGTGACTTTTATTTTGCCTAAGTCACTTAGAAGAGAGAAAAAGGTGACGCTCACATTAAATGTCACTTAATGAGACTTTAGAAACATAAAGTCACTTTTTGATAAATTTAAGTGGGTGAGTAATTTTATTTATGTGAATTAAATAAAAGGGATTTTTACTCTCATTGAATGTCATCCATTGGATTGGATCTTTTTCCACCGTTGGATTAAGATACCCACTTAGGGTTAAACAAAAAGCATGAGGGAGGCAAAGAGACATTTTACTTTTCATTTTTCCATGAGAAGGAGGAGCGAGCTGAGGAGAAGGAGGTCGAACTAGGGCATTGGCACGATTTTCTAGAAGAGATATTGCATAGAAATCGAGGAGAATTTTATGCAAATAAATTGAGGTGTACGACCTGCATTTATTGCTGGTACGACTGCACAAAAATCGAGGAGTATGGACTGCATTTAATGCACTGTACGGACAACATTTAATGCACAGAAATCGGGGTGTACAGACTGCACAGTTTTCGAGGTAAATCTTCAGCACAAAAATCGAGGAATAGTACAACGCGTTTCCCAAGGCAGTAGCATTAATTTTTGGCACAAGATCCAAGGTCGTACAGCAACATTTAAAGCAGGTCGTACAGTATGGTCTTGACTGAGTTTTTTGGGTCTGTTCAGGCACAGAAATCGAGAACAGCAGGCTGCTGTTCATGCACAGAAATCGAGGCAGCGAGATGGTTTTGGAGATAAGTTGAATTTGTACTGTATTTCTGTCTGATATTTTTGCTGAAGAAAATAAAATCTCTCTCCTCTCTCTGACTGGTTTTCCCCGTGGGGTTTTTTTCCAGGGATTATTTGGCCAAAAATCTCTGAGTCAAATTTATGGTGTGACTGTCCAAATGTATTTTCCAGCTTGTTAGTGTTTACTGTGTGTTTAAAATTGTTCAGTATATTTTTCTTAAGTAACTTTCAGTCAATGCAAAACCGACTGAAAGTGAAAAACACTAAATGTTCATTTAAACCAGCAAGCAGTAAAACTCAGTTTTTCTACATGGTATCAGAGCAAGGGGGCAGAAAACAATGATTTTTGCAGACACACAGTAATTTCCAGAACTCAGAAATTTTTGTTATTTTACTTCTGTTAGTGAACAGCACTTTGTTGAGTTGTTGTTGAGATGTCTACGGGACTTATATTGGAGGATAGGCTGGATGGGACAGGAAATTTTGTGCCGTGGAAGGCCAGAATTTTGCTGTTACTAGAAGAGAATGAGTTGTGGCCGGATATAGTGAGGAACACTACAGAAAATCCGATTACCATTCCTGCATATACAGATGCAACAGCCCTATCAGCCTTCAATAAGAAGGACTACAAAGCTAGAAGGATTATTCTTGATGTGGTTAAAGATCACATTATCCCTCACATTTCAGGTAAGGATAAGGCACATGAGATGTGGACAGCCTTAACCAGTTTGTATGAGAGTTCTAATGAGAACAGGAAAATGGTTCTCAGAGAAAAACTCAAGAGTATTAAGATGAATGGGGTTGAGGGAGTCATAGCTTACCTTACTAGGATTTCTGCAGTTCGGGATGAATTTGCAGCGGTTGGGGAGAAGGTTGCCCCTACAGAGCTTGTCCGCACCGCAGTGAATGGGGATTCAAAGTCCTGGGGTGCCTTTGTGCAAGCTATAGTGGGGAGAGAGAACCTACCTGACTGGGAAAGGCTTTGGGATGACTTTGTGCAGGACGAGACCCGGAGAGGTCTTGTACAGGGTAGTGCTTCTCAGAGAGGGGCTGATGATGAGGATGTGGCTTTGGCACCCAAGGGTAAGAAGAAGAAGGGTCCCAAGAAGGGTGGGGCCAAACAACACCACCAGCAGTAGCAGAGTGGACAGAAAAAGGACTTGAGTAAAATCAAGTGCTATGCTTGTCAGGCATTTGGGCACTATGCCTCACAGTGTCCAAGCAAGAAGAAGAAGAAGGGACAGGGACAGCAGACTGCAGCCTCAGCAAAGGTTGATGAGTTTAGTGTTGCATTTCAGAGGGAGTTTTCCCTTTATGCTGGACAGATGGAGAGAGAGAGAGTCTCTTTAGCCACCAACATAGATATGGATATGGACAGTGAGAATTCTTTGTTGGCAGGACATCAAGGGGGTCCATCCACCTCTTCTACTTGGTACATTGACAGTGGAGCCTCGAGCCACATGATAGGAGCTCGAGAGGTGTTCTCAGAGTTATCAGATACAGGTAGAGATGTGGAGGTTATCCTTGGAGACAACACCGTTGTGAGAGCTGTTGGTCGGGGGACCATCACATTTCAGAGGGAGTCTATGAGTCCCATGACTCTGAGGGATGTGTTGTATGTCCCTGGGCTGAAGAAGAACCTTGTATCAGTTTCCACTATTGAGGATAGGGGTCTTGGGGTGTGCTTTTCAGATGGGAGAGTGCAGGTGTATCCCAAGGCTACAGGTATGTCCAGTGCCATGGACATTGGATTCAGGAGTGGAAAGCTATACAAGCTCTTGTATCAGCCACAGTGTGCCTTAGCACACAGCAGCAGTAGCGAGCTATGTGAGCTCTGGAATTGGAGGATGGCCCACCTTCATCACCCAGCTCTTAGATTGTTGAGGAGCATGGTTGCAGGTTTACCAGAGTTCAGCACTGAGCAGGGAGATGTGTGCAGGGGGTGTGCTTTGGGAAAGTACACCAAGACTATTTTTCCAAGCAGTGACACGAGAGCTGCCGGGGTGCTTGATCTTATCCATACTGATATATGCGGTCCCATGTCATTACGGTCTTTGACAGGCTTTGAGTACTATATCAGCTTTATTGATGACTACTCTAGAAAGACCTGGATCTACTTCTTGAGGAGCAAGAAGTCCGAGATTGTGTTGGGAGTATTCCAAGGTTTCAAAGCCCTTGTGGAGAAGCAGATAGGGAGAAATATCCGGATCTTGAGATCGGACAATGGGGGTGAGTATACCTCCAAGGAGTTCGATGCATTCTGCAGTCAGGAGGAAATTCAGAGACAGCTGACAGTTCCTTACACTCCTGAGCAGAATGGAGTAGTAGAGAGGAAGAATAGGTTGATTGTGGGGGCATCCAGAGCGATGCTCCATGATCAGGGGTTACCTTTCTTTCTTTGGGTTGAGGCATGTAGCACTGCAGTTTACCTGTAGAACAGGAGTCCTCACAGGGCAGTGGGGAGCAAGACTCCTGAGGAGATGTATTCGGGCAAGAAGCCTGAGGTGAGCCACTTCCGCATATTTGGCTCGATGACTTACTTTCACGTCCCTTCTAAGAAGAGGACAAAGTTTGATCCCACCGCAGAGAGAGGTATCTTTGTGGGATATGACGAGACTTCGAAGGCATATCGGATTTACTTACCTTGCTCGTGGAAAGTTGTTGTCCACCGGGAAGTGAAGTTTGATGAGGAGAGAGCCTTCACGAAGTCTAGAGAGTTAGAGCAGGGGAAGACACCAGCTCCCACACCTCATCTGGTATAGGCTTCTTCGATACAGCTTACAGGTCCACAGGTTTCTGGAGGGACTGGATCACAGGGTACGGGCACAGCATCTACAGGTTCAGTGATTCAGGTGGCTAGCACTTCAGGGACAGGTTCAGGGACAGGTTCAGGGACAGGTACAGGTTTGTGTCCTTAGATTACAGGATCGGCAGGCACAGGTTCATCAGTTACTGGTCCTCAGGGTATTGGACCTTCAGGTACTGGGACTTCCTCAGATGAGGAGGAGAAACCTTCAAGGAAGAGGAAGCCTAAGTGGCTTCGGGAGACCTTGAAGGAAGTTGAGGCATTTGGTAGGCCCCAGGAGAGGATCAGGTCAGTAGTGGAGCCAGAAAGGCTTGGTGTGGTGCCGGACAGGGATGATATGGCTCTTGTTGCATGCCTCCGTGACTCTGAGCCATCCACATTTGAGGAGGCTTCCCAGCATCTGGTATGGAGAGATTCCATGATGGAAGAGTACCATTCCATCATGAAGAATGATGCTTGGGAGATAGTGCCGAGACCTGAGGGGAAGTCAGTTGTGACTTCCAGATGGCTTTACAATGTAAAGCATGCTGCAGATGGCAGTGTGGAGAAGTACAAGGCTCGGTTTGTGGCGCGGGGGTTCTCACAGGTTGAGGGAGCTGACTATGATGAGACTTTTGATCTAGTTTCTCGATATTCTTCTATCAGGGCAGTGATTTCTATAGCAGTAGAGATGGGTTGGAAGATCCACCAGATGGATGTGAAGACCGCATTTCTCAATGGTCTTCTGCAGGAGGAAGTATATCTAGAGCAGCCACAGGGATTCGAGATCCATGGGAGAGATTCTCATGTGTGCAGGCTGAAGAAAGCCTTGTACGGGCTGAAGCAATCTCCTAGAGCTTGGTACTCCAGGATTGATGCTTATTTGACATCGATGGGATTTCAGAAGAGTGAGGCTGATCCCAACCTTTACTTCATTGTGGTTGGGGGAGATCCGCTCATTCTTCTATTGTATGTTGATGATCTTTTTATCACAGGTGCTGAGCGTCTCATTGCACATTGCAAGAGAGACCTAGAATCGGAGTACGAGATGACCGATATTGGACTGATGCATTATTATTTGGGGATGGAGGTATGGCAGGAGCCTGGGCATATTTTCCTTGGACAGGAGAAGTATGCAGCTGATATTCTGAGGATATTTCGGATGGAGGACTGCAGGCCGATGTGTACACCTATGATCACCAACTGGAAGCAAATTCATGCTTCTAAGGGCAAGTTGGTGGATCCCACTATATATCGTCAGCTTATTGGGTCGTTGATGTATATGGTCAACACCAGGCCAGAATTGTGTTTTGCAGTGAACACTCTTAGTCAGTTCATGGTTGAGCCTAGGAGTGTGCATTGGACTGCTGCAAAGCACATATTGAGGTATCTTGTAGGGACAGTGGATTATGGTCTGGACTACAGGGGTTCGGGTGGAGTCAGCTTGGTTGGGTTCACAGATTCAGACTGGGCAGGTTGCGTGCGGGATCGGAAGAGCACTTCCGGTTCTTGTTTCAGTTTGGGCTTGGCAGCAGTGTCATGGTTCAGTAGGAAACAGAAGTCCGTTGCATTGAGTTCTGCTGAGGCTGAGTATATGGCAGCCAGTCAGGCTACTTGTGAAGCACTGTGGCTTCGCAAGTTATTGGTAGATTTGTTTGATCAGCGACTTAGGCCTACGGTGATCTACTGTGACAATCAGAGTTGCATTCAGCTCTCTGAGAATCCAGTGTTCCATGACAGGTCAAAGCACATTGAGATAAGATACCATTTCATCCGATACTACGTTCAGAGAGGGGCAGTTGAGCTTCGGTATGCATCCACTGATGACCAGGTTGCAGATATTCTGACGAAGTCTTTGAGGAAGGTAAAGTTTGTCTTCTTCAGAGATAAGTTGGGAGTGGTACAGAACACCTTCCTCGGTAAGAGGGAGTGTTAGTTTTTGTACCTAGGCAGATGTTCCCTAGGTGACTTTTATTTTTCCTAAGTCACTTAGAAGAGGGAAAAAGGTGACCCTCACATTAAATGTCACTTAATGAGACTTTAGAAACATAAAGTCACTTTTTGATAAATTTAAGTGGGTGATTAATTTTATTTATGTGAATTAAATAAAAGGGATTTTTACTCTCACTGAATCTCATCCATTGGATTGGATATTTTTCCACGGTTGGATTAAGATACCCACTTAGGGTTAAACAAAAAACACGAGGGAGGCAAAGAGACATTTTACTTTTCATTTTTCCATGAGAAGGAGGAGCGAGCTGAGGAGAAGGAGGTCGAACTAGGGCATTGTCACTATTTTCTAGAAGAGATATTGCACAGAAATTGAGGTGTACGACCTGCATTTATTGCTGGTACGACTGCACAGAAATCGAGGAGTATGGAATGCATTTAATGCATTGTACGGATAGCATTTAATGCACAGAAATCAAGGTGTACGGACTACACAGTTTTCAAGGTATAGACTGCATAGTTTTCGAGGTAAATCTTCAGCACAAAAATCGAGGAATAGTACAGCGCGTTTCCCAAGGCAGCGGCATTAATTTCTGGCATGCGTTCCAAGGTCGTACGGCTGCATTTAAAGCAGGCCATACAGTGCGGTCTTGACTGAGTTTTTTGGGTCTGTTCAGGCACAGAAATCGAGAACAGCAGGCTGCCGTTCATGCACAGAAATCGAGGCAGCGAGATGGTTTTGGAGATAAGTTGAATTTGTACTGTATTTCTATCTGATATTTTTGCTAAAGAAAATAAAATCTCTCTCCTCTCTCTGACTGGTTTTCCACGTGGGGTTTTTTTCCAGGGCTTATTTGGCCAAAAATCTCTGAGTCAAATTTATGGTGTGACTGTCCAATTGTATTTTCCAGCCTGTTAGTGTTTACTGTGTGTTTAAAATTGTTCAGTATATTTTTCTTAAGTAACTTTCAGTCAATGCAAAACCGAATGAAAGTGAAAAACACTAAATGTTCATTTAAACCAGCAAGCAGTAAAACTCAGTTTTTCTACATGAACAATGGAAAAAATAGCTACAAATATCATAAATATAGGTGTCCATGCTTATCTCTCAAATGGGTACCTAAATCTAGTTTTAAAACTCAATTTCGAGAAGGTCGACAAAATTTCATCTTTTCAACCTTTTTTGACCAACCTTGAACGCAGGCCAACATAGATCAAAAACCCATAAAAATAGGTGTCCATGCTTATCTCTCAAATGGGTATCTAAATCTACTTTAAAATTCCAATTTCGAAAAAGTCGACAAAATTGCATATTTTCAACCTTTTTTTGACCAACCTTGAAAGAGGGCCAAAATAGCTCCAAATCTCATAAAAAGTGTGTCCATACTTATCCCTCAAATGGGTACCTAAATCAACTTTAAAAACTCAATTCGAAGTAAGTTGAAAAAAGTGCATATTTTCAAAATTGGTTTGATAAACCTTGAACGGGGGCCAAAATAACTCCAAATATCATAAAAATATGTGTCCATGCTTATCTCTCAACTTTCAAACTCAATTCTGAGAAAGTCAATAAAAGTGCATCTTTTCAATCTTGGTTTAACCAAACTTGAATGAGGGAGAAATTATCCAGGAGGATGTTGGTGGCCACCCACCTATTCCACTTGGACCCCTACCATTGTTTCTTTCAGTTTTCCAGTTTCCTTAATTGTAGCACAATTTACTATTTTTCGCAGTTTTCAGGTCCTAAACTTCCAGAGCCATTTTGAGGCCCTAAGCAACATTTTTTCGGCATCGAATGGTCGGGAAAATATGATTCTATTTTGGTCTCAATATTTTTCATCCTTGGATGTAGTCCTTGAAGATATTTTTTTAACGATGTATCATGTGCGTCAAACGGAGGTAGTATGCCAAAGTTACGACCCCGAGAAATTGATGTACCAAGTTACCCAACAGGGCCCACATTATGGTGTTTCACCTGCTAGGGTTAGGTTTTTGGATGTGTAGGGTTTCCATTGTTTCTTAGTAATATATAGGCCTTCAATCCTCATTGTAACATAGAGTTTAGAGGCATGTAGCCACCACATCTCTTCTCAGAGATAAGCTAACAGCACTCTAGCTAGTTTATTTGCATTCTGTATGTAAACAAGTTTCAGTTCTTTGATTAATGAAATCAAGTGTTATTTCTGCTGCATATTTGTTTCTATGGTTATTTGTGTATTCTGTTGCGTTACAAGTACATAGAATGGACTACGCTGCGGCAGCAAAGAGATCAAGATGTGCATGAGATGACGAATCTGTTCCATACCATGCGCACCAAGTTTGGTATTAAAGATTCAGAGAAACATTTGGTGCTGAAGTACAGCAGTTGTCTACACAGATACATTTAGGAGGAAATGGAGTTCCTCGACATCTGCTCGCTTGGTATGACATACTGATATGCTCCCAAAATTGAGCAAAAATTCAAATAGAAAAATCGAGACTTTGGATCTGCGAATCAAAAGCAAGCGAAAGGTGCCCCCAAACCACAGAACCAAGGACACAACCAAGGCATGGTGACTCAATACAACTTGCCAAATCTGCAAGAAAATAACAACACTGCGAAGCCGATGAAGGAAGCGGGAAAGTGGTGCAAGTTCCATAAGAGCCCCACTCACAACACCAGTGAGTGTCGGGCCAAGCAGTCACTAGTGGTCGAGATAAAGGATTTCGAATCAGATGCATACTCTAACACTGAATCAGAACCCAAGAAGGGGAATGATAGAGGGAAGAAGATTATCGATGTAGAGCCCAATCCCACCGTTTCCACCATGAAGATCCAAAAGGAAGAACCAGAAGATTCAGAGGAGGAGGAGCGTCTTTTCCACTCCCAGACGTGGGTAAAGGGTTCCCCGTTATAGTTCATTTTCGATAGTGGGAGCCAAAAGAAACTCATTTCAGCAGAGGTCATGAAGCAGTTGGGATTGTCGACCATAGCACACTTGCAGCCATACACCATTGGGTGGCTTCACCAAGGATGAGATCTCCAAGTCAGCCAGCAGTGCCACCTTCCCTACAGCATCAAGCCCTTCACTGATGAGGTATTATGTGATATTGCTACTCTTGATGTTTGTGATGTATTATTGGGTCAACCATACTTATGGAAGCAACATGCTTTGTATGAGTCTCAGCCTCATTCTGTTATTATTACGTTGAGAAATAAGTTGTACAGGATACAAGAGGTACCACCTCCTACCCCTATGGTTACTGCAAAAAAATGCAGTAAGCTCATTTCCAAAACTGGGAAATTTGTTTTCTTGATGATCCGCCCTCAGGGAAATAAGAATATCATGGCCACAAACTCCAAACAGGGCCCATCCACATGACAACAAAAAATGGACAAGGTCGTGGAGGAGTACCAAGACATATTCACCTCACTCACAAGGGTTCCTCTGCACTGTCAGGTCAAGCACCCCATTGATCTGACCCCAGGTGTGTCGCTTCCTATTGGACTTATCTATTTACGCTCTGTTTTGGAGAACGATGAAATCAAGAGGCAAATTTAGGAGTTGCTGTAGAAGGGTCACATCCAGCCAAGTTCATCTCCATGTGGGAGCCCAATTGTGTTGGTACAGAAGAAGGATGGGATGGAGACTCTGTATTGACTATCGAGTGCTGAACAAGATCACTTTCTGGAATAGGTACTCGATCCCATGGATTGAAGACCTCCTGGACCAGCTTAAAGGGGCGAAATATTTTAGAAAGATCAACTTAAAGTCCAGGTATCACCAGATACCGATGAAACCAGTGGAAGACTTCCTTCAAAGCCAAGGAGGGAATTTTCGAATGGTTGGTCATGCCTTTCGGGTTGACGAATGCTCTTGCAACCTTCATGAGACTGATGGATGACATCTTGCAGCCATTCACCAACTCATTTGTAGTAGTGTACTTGGATGACATCTTGATATTCAACCATACTTGGGAAGAGCACCTCCACCACATCCGACGGGTCCTCCAAACCTTGTGGCAACACAAGTTGTGTGCCAATTTGGACAAGTGCACTTTTGGCATGACCTAGGTTTAGTATCTAGTATAAATTATTGATGAGTATGGGGTACATGTGGATCCAACCAAGATCCAAGTCATTCAAGATTGGCCAGCCCCAACTACTCTAACACATCTTCACATATTTCTGGGTCTTGCTAATTTCTACCGCAAGTTCGTGTTGGGATTCTCTCATATCACTTGGCCCTTGAGTCAAGTCACCAAGGGAGGAGCAAAAGCAAAATTCTTCTGATCAGAAACTCAACAGAAGGCGTTTGTAGAATTGAAACATCGCCTCTGTTGTGCCCCAGTTCTCACATTACCAGACTTGCAACAACCATTTGAGATCGAGACAGATGCCTTTGACTATGCTATTGGTGCAGTCCTTACTCAAAAATGGCATCTAGTGGCATATCACAGTGAGACATTGTCCAATACAGTCTGCAAATATCCCACTTATGACAAAGAAATGATTCCATTATATAGGATTGCCAACAATGGAAGCATTACATTTTGGGGAAGGAAACGATCATCCACATAGACCATCGACCCCTGTAGTTCATACAGACACAAGGGAATTTACAGAATGATTTCCATCAGAAGTGGTCTACATATCTACAATAGTTTCATTTGAATATCAAGTATAAGAAGGGAAGCACCAATAATGTTGCAGACTACCTCAACTGACCACCGATCATGGCGATAACCACCATGCTCAACTCTTGTGGGCACGAGACCTCTGATTGGCTGCTTCTCTACAAGAGCGATCTAGAATTAAGCCACACATATAGGGCACTCTTGGAGGGAAACCAAGTTCCAAATTTTCACCTCCAGGATTCACTACTATGTCACATGGGACACTTTTTTGTTCCTTCCAGCGAGCATGCCAAGATGATTTGGGAAGCGCACTATAGTCGAGTCACTGGGCATTTCGGGGTCGAGAAAATAGTGGTAGTACTGCAGAAGTATTTCTATTGGTCGAACCTTCGATAGGACGTTGGGAAGTACATCTGATTATGCACTTCCTACGCCATTACCAAATCGTCCATCAAGAAGCAAGGCCTCTATATTCCGTTTCCTACCCCTAGTAGACCTTGGGAATCCATATCCATGGATTACAAGTTAGGCCTTCCTTTTACTAAGAACGACAACGACTGTGTGTTCGTGGTCGTCGACAGATTCTCAAAGTTTTCCATAATGGTGTCCTGCAAGAAGAATATCACAGTAGAATCCACTGCTAAACTCTTCTTTGAATGAGTGTGGGTACACTTTGGGATCCCACAGTCTATAATCGTAGATCAGGATAGCAGGTTCCTTATTACATTCTATTCTAGCCTATGGTAAATTCTAGACACCAAGCTCACAAAGTCCACAGCTTTCCATCCCCAGACTGATGGCGAGACAGAGGTCGTCAACCGGATGATCATACACATTTTGTGCATGTACAACTGAAAGCATCCACATACATGGGATGAGAGCTTCCCCTATATATAACATAGCTATAACCAGGCCCTCCATAGCTCAACCGACCATAGCCCCTTTCAGGTGGGCTTGGGATTCTAGCCACTATGTCCCATTGACGTAGCCATGCCATTTGCAGCTACTTAGGCTGATTCAACTCATGTCCAGTTTGAAGTTTCTAAGGAGAATAGCTTCATTGAGCACATTCAACACATTATCCAGTAGGTTCATGACATATTGGCTAGATCAAATGCCAATTACAAGCAATGGAATGATCAACATCGGGTGCAACACAACTTCCAGGTGGGAGACAAAGTGTGGCTACATTTGCAGAAGGAGCGCCTCGCTGGACCCCACCGCAAGCTTCACTCGCTCCGATATGGGCCATACATCATCACCAAGGCTTTCGGGGAAAATGCCTTTGAGTTCTGTATTCCACCATTCCTTGGTCTACACCTAGTGTTCAATGTGGACCGCCTTCGGCCCTACTTTCCACCTCTACTAGACACATCAGACGTGTCACAACAACTTACACCAATAGAGTTAAACCTCAACTGAATGGAACAAGCCATAAATGATCAAATTATGGACACACAGATCAAGAACACCCACCAGCAGAGGATCCAGCTATATTGAGTTGTCAAAGCAAGACAACTCCTTCACCAGGGAAAGTGGCTCACCAGAGACGAAGTTTAGCAGAAGTTTCCCCATCTCATGGAGGAACTCAACGCAATAGGGACCATTGATTCCTAAGGGGGGAGGAATGATCCAGAAGGATATTGGTGGCCACCCACCTATTCCACTTGGACCCCCACCATTGTTTCTTTCATTTTTCCATTTTCCTTAATTGTAGCACAATTTACTTATTTTTGGTAGTTTTCGGGTCCTAAACTTTCAGAGCCGTTTTGAGGCCCTAAACGACATTTTTTCGAAATCGAATGCTCGGGAACAGATGGGTCTATTTTGAACTTGAAATTTTTTATTTAAGGATGTATTCCTTGAATAGATCTTTCCAACGATGTATCATGTGCATCAAACGGAGGTAGTATGCCAAAGTTACGACCCCGGGAAATTGATGTACCAAGTTACCCAACGGGGCCCACATTCTAGTGTTTCACCTCCTAGGGTTAGGTTTTTGAATGTGTAGGGTTTCCATTGTTTCTCAATAATATATAGGACTTCGAGCCTCAGTGTAACATAGAGTTCAGAGGCATGTAGCCGCCACATCTCGTCTCAGAGATAAGCTACCAACATTTTAGCTAGTTTACTTCCATTCTATATGTAAACAAGTTTCAGTTCTTTGATTAATAAAATGAAGTGTTATTTCCGTTGCATATTTGTTTCTATGGTTATTTGTGTATTCTGTTGCATTCCTGCATAAATCTGGGTAAAGAAAATAGCTCAAAATCTCATAAAAATAGGTGTCAATGCTATCTCTCAAATGGGTATCTAAATCTAGATTAAAGTTTCAATTTTGAGATAGTCGACAAAAGTGCATATTTTCAACCTTAGTTTGAGAAACCTTGAACGAGCGCAAAAATAGCCCCAAATTTCTTAAAAATAGGTGTCCATGCTTATTTGTCAAATGGGTTAAATGTACTTTTAAAACTCAATTCTAAGAAATTAAACAAAAGTGCATATTTTCAAGATTTGTTTGACCAACCTTGAACAAGCACCAAAATAGGTCCACATCTCATAAAAATAGGTGTCCATGCTTATCTCTCAAATAGGCATCTAATCTACTTTAAAATTTCAATGATGAGAAAGTCAACAAAAGTGCATATTTTCAACCTTTGTTTGACCAACCTTGAACACGGGCCAAAATAGATCCAAATCTCATAAAAATACATGTCGATGCTTATTTGTCAAATGGGTACTTAAATCCACTTTGAAAACTTAATTCCAAGAAAGTAAAAAAAGTGCATAATTTCAACCTTAGTTTGACAAACCTTGATGGATGGCAAAAATAGCTGCAAAAGTCGACAAAAGGTGCATATTTTCAACCTTGGTTTGACCAACATTGAATAAGGTGAAAAATAACTCCAAACCTCATAAGAATAGGTGTCCATGCTTATCTTTCAAAGGGGTGTCTAAATCTACTTTAAAATTTCAATTATGGGAAAGTCGACAAAAGTGCATATTTTAAACCTTCGTTTGACCAACCTTGAATGAGGGCCAAAATACCTCTAAATCTCATAAAAAAAAGTGTCCATGCTTATCTATCAAATGGGTACCTAAATCCACTTTCAAAACTTGATTCTCAGAAAGTCAACAACAGTGCATATTTTCAACCCTTGTTTGACCAACCTTGAACGAGGGCCAAAATAGCTCCAAATCTCATAAAAATAAGTTTCCATGCTTATCTTTCAAATGGGTACCTATATCCACTTTCAAAACTCAATTTCAAGAAATTCAACAAAACTGCATCTTTTCAACCCTGGTTTAACCAACCTTGAACGAGGGCAAAAATAGCTCCAAATCTCATAAAAATAGGTTTCCATGCTTATCACTGAAATGGGTATCTAAATCTACTTTAAATTTCAATTCCGAAAAAGTCGACAAAAGTGCATATTTTAAACATTGGTCTGATCAACCTTGAACGTGGGCCAAAATCGATCCAAATGTCATAAAAATAGGTGTCCATGCTTATCTCTTAAATGGGTACCTAAATCCACTTTCAAAACTCAATTACGAGAAAATTGACAAAACGGGATATTTTCTCCCCTGGTTTGAACAACCTTGAATGACGGCCAAAATAGCTCCAAATCTCACAAAAATAGGTGTCCATGCTTATCTCTCAAATAGGTACCTAAATCCACTTTAAAATATCGATTCCAAGAGAGTCAACAAAAGTGTGTCTTTTCAAGGTTGGCTTGACCAACCTTGAACGAGGGCCAAAATAACTCCAAATCTCATAAAAATAGGTATGCATGCTTATCTCTCAAATGGGTATCTGAATCTACTTTAAAACTTCAATTCCAAAAAAGTCGACAAAAGTGCATATTTTCAACCCTTGTATGACCAACCTTGAACAAGGGCCAACATAACTCCAAATCTCATAAAAATAGGTGTCCATACTTATCTCTTAAATGCGTACCTAAATCCACTTTAAAAACTCAATTCCAAGAAAGTCAACAAGCGTGCATATTTTCAATGTTGGTTTGACCAACCTTGAATGAGGGCCAAAATAACTCAAAATCTAATAAAAATAGGTGTTCGTTCTTATCTCTAAAACGGTTATCTAAATCTACTTTAAAATTTCAATTCCGAGAAAGTCGACAAAAGTGAATATTTTCAAGCTTGGTTTGACCAACATTGAACGAGGTCCAAAATAGCTCCAAATCTCATAAAAATAGGTGCCCATGCTTATCCCTCAAATGGGTACTTTTATCCACTTTCAAAATTCAATTTCGAGAAAATCGACAAAAGTGCATAATTTCAACCTTAGTTTGAACAACCTTGAACGGGGGCCAAAATAGCTTCATATCTCATAAAAATAGGTGTCCATGCTTATCTCTCAAATGGGTACCTAAATCCACTTTCAAAACTCAATTTGAAGAAAGTCGAAAAAGTGCATATTTTCAACCTTGGTTTGACTAACCTTGAACGAGGGCTATAATAGCCCCAAATATCATAAAAATAGGTTTTCATGCTTATCTCTCAAATGGGTATCTAAATCTAGTTTAAAATTTTAATTCCATCAAAGTCGAAAAAGTGCATATTTCGTGTCAAAATAGCTCTGAATCTCATAAAAATAGGTGTCCATGCCTATGTCTCAAATGGGTACGTAAATCCAGTTTGAAAAGTCAATTTTGAGAAAGTTGAAAAAAGTGCATATCTTCAACCTTGGTTTGACCAACCTTGAATGTGGGCCAAAAACGCTCCAAATCTCATAAACATAGGTGTCCATGCTTATATCTAAGACGGGTATCTAAATCCACTTTAAAATGTCAATTCCGAGAAATTCGGCAAAAGTGCATATTTTCAACCTTGGTTTGACCAACCTTGAACGAGGGCCAAAATAGCACCAAATCTCATAAAAATAGGTGTCCATGCTTATCTCTCAAATGGGTACCTAAATCCACTTTCAAAACTGAATTCCAAGAAAGTCGATAAGAGTGCATAGTTTCAACCTTGGTTCGAGGACCAAAATAGCTTCCAATCTCATAAAAATAGTTTTCCATGCTTATCTATCAAATCAGTATCTAAATCCACTTTCAAAACTTAATTCCAAGAAAGTCAACAAAAGTGCATATTTTTAACCTTGGTTTGGCCAACCTTGAATGAGTGCCAAAATAACTTCAAATCCCATAAAAATAGGTTTCCATGCTTATATCTCAAATGGGTACCTAAAGCCACTTTCAAAACTCAATTATGAGAAAGTCAATAAAATTCCATCTTTTCAACTTTGGTTTGACCAACCTTGAATGAGAGCCAAAATAAATCCAAATCTCATAAAATAGGTGTGCATTCCTATCTCTCAAATCAGTATCTAAATCTAGTTTAAAATTTCAACTTTGAGAAAATCGACAAAAGTGCATATTTTCAACCTTGGTCTGATCAACCTTTAATGGGGGAAAAAATAGCTCCAAAACTCATAAAAATAGGTGTCCGGGATTATCTCTCAAATGGGTACCTAAATCCACATTCAAAACTCAATTACGAGAAAGTCGATAAAAGTGCATATCTTCAACCTTGGTTAGACCAACCTTGATCAAGGGCCAAAATAGCTCCAAATCTCATAAAAATAGGTGTCCATGCTTATCTCTCAAATGGGTACCTAAATCCACTTTCAAAACTCAATTCTGAGAAAGTTGACAAAAGTGCATCTTTTAAACCTTGGTTTTACCAACCTTGAACTAGGGCCAAAATACGTCCAACTCTCATCAAAAAATAGGTGTTCATGCCTATCTTTCAAATGGGTGTCTAAATCTGCTTTAAAATTACAATTTTGAGAAAGTTGACAAAAGTACATATTTTCAACCTTGGTTTGAGCAACCGTATAGTAGCACCAAATAACTCCAAATCTCCTAAAAATATGTGTCCATGCTTATCTCTAAAATGGGTACCTAAATCCACTTTCAAAACTCAATTATGAGAAAGTCAACAAAAGTGCATATTTTCAATCTTTGTTAGACCAACCTTGAACGAGGGTCAATATAGCTCCAAAGATCATAAATATAGGTGCCCATGCTTATATCTAAAGTGGTTATCTAAATCTACTTTAAAATTTAAATTCCAAGAAAGTCGACAAAAGTGCATATTTTCAACCTTGGTTTGACCAACCTTGAACGAGGGCCAAAATATCTCCAAATATCATAAAAATTAGGTGTCCATGCTTATCTCTCAAATGGGTACCTAGATCCACTTTCAAAAATCAATTACGAGAAAGTCGACAAAAGTGCATATTTTCAACCTTAGTTTGACCAACCTTGAACGAGACACAAAATAGCTCCAAATCTCATAAAAATAGGTATCCATGCTTATCTCTTAAATGGGTATCTAAATCCACTTTCAAAACTCAATTTCAAAAAAGTCGACAAAAGTTGATCTTTTCAACCTTGGTTTGACCAACCTTAAACACGAGGCAAAATAGCTTCAAACCTCACAAAAATAGGTGTCCATGGTTATCTCTAAAATGGGTATCTAAATCTACTTTAAAATTTCAATCCTGAGAAAATCGACAAAAGTGTATATTTTTAACCTTGATTTGACCAATCTTAAACGAGAGCTAAAATAGCTTCAAATATCATAAAAATAGGTGTTCATGCTTATGTTTGAAATGGGTACCTAAATCCACTTTCCAAACTCAATTCTGAGAAAGTCTACTAAAGTGCATATTTTCAACCTTGATTTGACCAACCTTGAACGAGGGCCAAAATATATCCAAATGTCATAAAAATAGGTGTCCATGCTTATCTCTCAAATGGGTATCTAAATCTACTTTAAAATCTCAATTCTCAGAAAGACGACAAAAGTGAATATTTTAAACATTGGTTAGAAAACCCTTGAATGAGGGCGAAAGTTGCTCCAAATCTCATAAAAATAAATGTCCATGCTTTTAGCTCAAATGGATACCTAAATCCACTGCAAAAACGCAATTTCGAGAAAGTCGACAAAGGTGCATATTTTCAACATTGGTTTGACCAACCTTGAACGAGGGAAAAAATAGCTCCAAATCTCATAAAAATAGGTTTCCATGCTTATCTCTAAAATGGGTATCTAAAGTGCATATTTTCAACCTCACTTTGACCAACCTTGAATGAGGTCCAAAATAGCTCCAAATCTCAGAAAATTAGATGTCCATGCTTATCTCTCAAATGGGTACCTAAATCCACTTTCTAAACTAAATTTCAAGAAAGTCAACTAAAGTGCATATTTTCAACCTTGGTTTGACCAACCTTGAGCAAGGACCAAAAATAGCTCCTAAATTCATAAAAACAGGTGTCCATGCTTATCTTTCAAATGGGTATCTAAATCTAATTTAAGACTTCAATTCTGAGAAAGTCGACAAAAGTGTATATTTTAAACCTTGGTTTCACCAACCTTGAATGAGGGACAAAATAGCTCCAAATCTCAAAAAAATAGGTGTCCATGCTTATCTCTCAAATGGGTACCTAAATCCACTTTCAAAACTCAATTCCGAGAAAGTCGACAAAATTTTATATTTTCAACCTTGGTTTGACCAACCTTGAACGAGGGAAAGAATAGCTCCAAATCTCATAAAAATAGGTTTCCCTGCTTATCTCTCAAATTGGTATCTAAATCTACATTAAAACTTCATTTCCTAGAAAGTCAACAAAAGTGCATATTTTCAATGTCGATTTGACCAACCTTGAACGAGGGCCAAAATAGCTCCAAATATCGTAAAAATAGATGTCCATGCTTATCTCTCAAATGCGTACCTAAATCCACTTTGAAAACTCAATTTCGTGAAAGTTGGCAAAAGTGCATATTTTCAACCTTGGTTTGACCAACCTTGAACGAGGGCCAAAATAACTCCAAATATCATAAAAATAGGTGTCCATGCTTATCTCTCAAATGGGTACCTAAATCCACTTTCAAAACTCAATTTTGAGAGAGTCGACAAAATTGCATCTTTTCAAGGTTGCTATGACCAACCTTGAATGACGGCCAAAATAACTCCAAATTTCATAAAAACAGGTGTCCACACTTATCTCTTAAATGGGTATCGGAATCTACTTCAAAATTTGAATTCTGAGAAAATCAACAAAAGTGCATATTTTCAACCTTGGTTTGACAAAAATTGAACGATGGCCAAAGTACGTCCAAATCTCATAAAAATATGTGTCCATGCTTATCTCTTACATGCGTACCTAAATCCACTTTCAAAATTCAATTCCAAGAAAGTCAACAAACATGCATCTTTTCGATGTTGTTTTGACCAACATTGAACGAGGGCGAAGATAGCTCCAAATTTCATAAAACTACGTGTCCATTCTTATCTCTCAAATGGGTATCTAAATCTACCTTAAAATTTCAATTCCGAGAAAGTCGACAAAAGTGAATATTTTCAACTTTTGTTTAACCAACCTTGAACGCTGGCCAAAATAGCTCCAAATCTCATAAAAATAGGTGTCCATGCTTATCTGTCAAATGGGTAACTAAATCGACTTTCAAAAATCAACTTCGAGAAAGTCAACAAAAGTGCATATTTCATCCTTAGTTCGACCAACCTTGAACGAGGGACAAAATAGATGTAAATATCACAAAAATAGGTGTCCATGCTTATCTCTCAAATGGGTATCTAAATCTAATTTAAAATTTCAATTCCGAGAAAGTCGTCAAAAGTGCGTATTTTAAAACTTGGTTTGAACAACCTTGAATGAGGGCAAAAATACCCCTAAATCTTATAAAAATAGGTGTCCATGCTTATTTCTCAAATGGGTACCTAAATCTACTTTGAAAACTCAATTCTAAGAAATTCAACAAAAGTGCATCTATTCAATGTTGGTTTAACCAACCTTGAATGAGGGCCAAAATAGATCCAAATCTCATAAAAATCTGTTTCCATGCTGATCACTCAAATAGATCCAAATATCATAAAAATAGGTCCAAATATGTTACCAAATATCTAAATCTACTTTAAAATTACAATTCCGAGAAAGTCGACAAAAGTGTATATTGTCAACCTTGGTTTTACTAACCTTGAACAAAAGAAAAAATAGCTCTGAATCTCATAAAAATACGTGCCCGTGGTTATCTGTCAAATGGGTACCTAAATCCACTTTCAAAACCCAATTTCTAGAAAGTTGTCAAAAGTGCATGTTTTCAACCTTGGTTTAACCAACCTTGAATGAGGGCAAAATAACCCCAAATCAAATAAAAACAGGTTTCCATTCTTATCTATGAAATGGGTACCTAAATCCACTTTCAACATTCAATTCCGAGAGAGACAAAAAAAGTGCGTCTTTTCAAAGTTGGTTTGACCATCCTTGAACAAGGGCCAAAAATAGATGCAAATCTCATAAAAATAGGTTTCCATGCTTATCTTTCAAATGGGTACCTGAATCTACTTTAAAATTTCAATTCCGAGAAAGTCGAACAAAAGTGCAACTTTTCAAATTTTGTTTGATCAACATTGAACGAGGGCCAAAATAGCTCCAAATCTCATAAAATATGTTTCCAGGCTTATCTCTGAAATGGGTACCTAAATCTAGTTTGAAAACACAATTCTGAGAGAGTCATCAAAAGTGCGTCTTTTTAAGGTTGGTTTGACCATCCTTGAACGAGTTCCAAAATAGCTCGAAATCTCATAAAAATAGGTGTCCATATTTATCTTTCAAATGGGTATATGAATATACTTTAAAATTTCAATTCTGAGAAAGTCGACAAAAGTGCATATTTTCAAAGTTGGTTTGAACAAACTTGAGCAAGGGCCAAAATAGCTCTAAATATCATAAAATATGCGTCCATTCTTATCTCTCAAATGGGTACCTAAATCCACTTTCAAAACTCAATTCCAAGAAAGTCGAGAAAAGTGCATCTTTTCAACGTTGGTTTGACCAAACTTGAATGAGGGCCAAAATAACTCCAAATCTCATAAAAATAGGTGCCCATGCTTATCTCTCAAATGGGTACCTGAATCCATTTTCAAAACTCAATTTCGAGAAAGTCAAGAAAAGTGCATCTTTTCAACCTCGGCTAAACCAACCTTCAGCAAGGGCCAAAATAGCTCCAAATCTCATAAGAATAGGAGTCCATGTTTATCTCTCAAATGGGTATATAAATCTACTTTAAAATTTCAAATCCTAGAAAGTCGATAAAAGTGCATTATTGGATCTGATATGATATTACTGGGTTCTAGTGTTCAAGAGCTTTCAGTACTTCTTGTAGTTGTTCTGATCAATTTTGGTGTCAAGAATCAAGTACCACAAATCTCTTTCAAAAATTTTGATTGTGATTTTATTTCATTCCTCAATCTTGGATCTGATATGAACCTATTTAGATCTGATTTATTTGGACTTTATCTGATATTATTTGGTTCAAGTTTAAAATTTCAAGATCCTTCAGTCATGCTTGTAGATGGTCTCATCAATTTTGGTGTGACAAATCGAGTACCGCAAGTTTTCTTCAAACTTGCTACTGGGATTTGATGTTATTTTACTCTTATGATTTTGTTGATATTATATTGTGTGAATCATTGATAAGTTCTAAAGCTATATCATATTATGGAGCTCAATTATTCGCTCTCCATAGTCCCAGGGCTTCTCTACCTATCTATTTGATCAGATTCTCATCTCCTCATAGAACTAGTAAAGTGGGAGACATTTTGCATTCACTTGGACACTTGCTTCTAACACTTGGGTCTGAATTTAACTCACATGGTTTGATGTTAAAGGATGATAAATATCAATTGTTTTGGTGTTCCTCATATGGTTCGAATTATCAAGCACCTTTTCTCTCTCATCAGTTGATTTCAGCTGCTCTACATCGGTCCAGTTTTCACAGTGCAGCTATTTATATTTCTGATTCATTTGAGTACATTATTCTTTTTCCAAAGAGGAATATTCCTCCATACATGATCATTTTTTTTTGGATTCATAGGTTCACCTACACAGAAGAACCAATCTAATGCATTTGATGCACCATAGTGCTGGAAATGGCAGAAAAAAGTTTCACAAGTTTTATTCAAAATTTGTATTACTGCTTATTTTGAGGGGCGTTCTTTCGCATGAGGTTTTCCCCTATTTCCTTGGTCGTATTAAGCATCATTTTTTTACTTTCTTTTAGATTTTATTTGGGTGACCTATGGTCTTGTTACTAGGGCCCACAATTGTCTAAGTTAGGATCCAGGGGGGGTGTAAGGATTACTAATCCTCACTTGACCATACTGTCTATTATATTATTTAGCCTAACTTAGGAACCTTAATTAATTAATTGGGTCCATTAGTACCATTGGGTCCACTTGGCTTAATGGGGTCACATGTACTAGTTAGTAGAGTGTGGGGAACACTACTAGAGGTTAATTGAAACTTGTTGCATATGCATGCATCATTTGGGCACTTCCTAGACCAATCCCTACATTTTAGGATCCACTAGGAGTCCTGACACCAACCTCCATCAGTTAGTTGGAGTTGGAACTAGTTAGTCTTAGTTAGATTACAATTACTTTCAGTTAGATCACAATCATTTACCTAGCACTATTTATGCATGACTAATGCATGACTGCATGTGGAGTAGGTGTCTTTTCCCACCTACCACCTCATTTATACTGAGTTAACTAGTTATTATTTATTGTACGCATTGGTTAGACATCCGGGAATTGATCCATTGAACTGCAATATTGATTGAGACACCATGAGTTATCTAGTCAGTTAGGTACAGTCAGATCCAGTTGGTAGATTCGAATTGCTCCATAATGCATTCGAATTCTTCCTTTATGTAAACTATTGTAACAACAGATTTAATTCATGACAATGATACTCTAAATTCCAAAGCAATACTCATCTATTTCCTGTGTGGATTTTTTTTTTCAGTTTGTATCTTCATTCTCGATTCACTGTAAACATTATTAGAACTATATGGTTGAAGATATAAATGGCATTCAAATTCTAATAAAATACACTTTCAAAACTTAATTCTGAGAAAGCCGACAAAAGTGCATATTTTCAACCTTGAATGAGGGCCAGAAAAGATCCAAATCTCATAAAAATAGTTTTCCATGTTTATCTCTCAAATGGGTACCTAAATCCACTTTCAAAACTCAATTCCGAAAAAGTCAACAAAAGTGCTTCTTTTAGACCTTGGTATGACCAACCTTGAACAATGACCAAAATAGCTCCAAATATAATAAAATTAGGCATCCATGCTTATCTCTCAAATGGGTATCTAAATCTACTTTAAATTTTCAATTCCGAGAAAGTAGACAAGAGTGCATATTTTAAACCTTGGTTTGACCAACCTTAAACAAGGGATAAAATAGCTCCAAATCTCATAAAAATAGGCGTCCGTGCTTGTCTCTCAAATGGGTATCTAAATCTACTTTAAAATTTCAATTCCAAGAAAGTCAACACAAGTTCATATTTTCAACCTTGGTTTGACCAACCTTAAACGAGGGCTAAAATAGCTACAAATCTCATAAAACTAGGTGTCCATTCTTATCCCTAGAATGGGTACCGAAATCCACTTTCAAAACTCAATTACGAGAAAATGGAAAAAAGTTCATCTTTTCAAGGTTGGTTTGACCAACCTTGAACGAGGGCCAAAATAGCTCCAAATCTCAAAAAAATAGATGTCCATTGTTATCTCTCAAATAGGTACCTAAATCCACTTTCAAAACTTAATTTTGAGAAAGTTGACAAAAGTGCATCTTTTCAACCTTGGTTTGACCAACCTTGAAAGAGGGCGAAAATAGCTCCAAATATCATAAATATAGGTTTCCATGCTTATCTCTCAAATGGGCATCTAAATATACTTTAAAATTTACCTTCCAATAAAGTTGATAAAAGTCCAAATTTTCAATCTTGGTTTGACCAAACTTAAACAAGGGCCAAAACAACTCCAGATCTAATAAAAATAGGTGACCATGCTTATCTCTAAAATGGGTCCCTAATTCCACTTTCAAAACTCAATTCTGACAAAAGTCAAGAAAAGTGCATCTTTTCAACCATGGTTAACCAAAGTTGAACGAGGGCCAAAATAGCTCCAAATCTCATAAAAATAGGAGTCCATGTTTATCTCTCAAATGGGTACCTAGATCTACTTTCAAAACTCAATTCTGAGAAAGACGACAAAAGTGCATCTTTTGAAAATAGCTCCATGCTTGAATGAGGGCAAAAATAGGGCCAAAATATCTCCAACTCTCATAAAAATAGGTGTCCATGCATATCTCTAAAGTGGGTATCTAAATCTACTTTAAAAATTAAATTCCAATAAAGTCAACAAAAGTGCATATTTTCAACCTTAGTTTGACCAGCCTTGAATGAGGGCCAAAATAGCTTTGAATCTGATAATATTGGTGTCCATGTTTATATCTCAAATAGGTACCTAAATCCACTTTCAAAACTCAATTCTGAAAAAGTCGACAAAAGTGACTACTTTCAACTGTTGTTTGACCAACCTTGACCTAGGGAAAAAATAGCTCCAAATGTCATAAAAATAAGTGTCCATGCTTATCTCTGTAATGGGTACCTGAATCCACTTTCAAAACTTAATTCCGAGAAAATGGACAAGAGTGTATATTTTCAGCCTTGGTTTGACCAACCTTCAACGAGGGCCAAAATAGCTCCAGATATCATAAATATAGGTTCCATGAATATCTCTTAAAGGGCTACCTAAATCCACTTTCAAAACACAATTCTGAGAAAGTCAACAAAATCACAGATTTCCAACCTTGGTTTGACCAACCTTGAAAGAGGTCCAAAATATTTCCAAATCTCATAAAAATAGGTTTCCGTGTTATCTCACTAACGGGTATCTAAATCTACGTTAAAATTTCAATTCTGAGAAAGTTAACAAAAATGCATATTTTAAACCTTGGTTTCACCAACCTTGAACGACGACCAAAATATCTCCAAATCTCATAAAAATAGGTGTCCATGCTTATCTCTCAAATGGGTACCTAAATCCACTTTCAAAACTCAATTCTGATAAGTTGACAAAACTACATATTTTCAACCTTGGTTTGACCAACCTTGAACGAGGACCAAAATAGCTCCAAATCTAATAAAAATAGGTGTCCATGGTTATCTCTCAAATGGAAACCTAAGTCTGATTTCAAAACACAATTACGAGAAGGTAAAAAAAAGTGCATCTTTTCAACCTTTATTTGACCAACCTTCAACAAAGTCCAAAATAGCTCCAAATATCATAAAAATAGTTTTCCATGCTTATCTCCCAAATGGGTATCTAAATCTACTTTAAAATTTCAATTTCGAGAAAGTCGACAAAAATGGATATTTTCAAACTTTGTTTGACAAACTTGAACGAATGCCAAAATAGATCCAAATCTCATAAAAATAGATGTCCATGATTATCTCTCAAATGGGTATCTAAATTCACTTTTAAAACTCAATTCTGAGAAAGTCGACAAAAGTGCATATTTTTAACCTTGGTTTGACCAACCTTGAAGGAGTGCTAAAGTAACTCCAAATGTCATAAAAATAGGTGTCCATGCTTATCACTCAAATGGTTATCTAAATCTACTTTAAAATTTCAATACCAAGAAAGTCAACAAAAGTACATATTTTCATCCTTGGTTTGACCAACCTTGAATGAGGGCCAAAATAGCTCCA
Source organism: Pseudotsuga menziesii (assembly GCA_001517045.1). NCBI lineage: Eukaryota > Viridiplantae > Streptophyta > Pinopsida > Pinales > Pinaceae > Pseudotsuga > Pseudotsuga menziesii. The sequence goes on along the minus strand of LPNX010922793.1, from coordinate 560,959 downwards.
AATCTCATAAAAATAGGTGTCCATGCTTATCTCTCAAATGGTTATCTAGATCCACTTCAAAACTCAATTCCAAGAAATTCGACAAAAGTGCATCTTTTCAACCTTGGTTTGACCAACCTTGAACGAGGGCCAAAATAGCTCCAAATATGATAAAAAAAGGTTTCCATGCTTATCTGTCAAATGGGTACCTAAATCTAATTTCAAAACTCAATTCTGAGAAAGTCAACAAAAGAGCATATTTTCAAACCTTGGTTTGACCAACCTTGAACGAGGGCCAAAATAGATCCAAATTTCATAAAAATACGTTTCCATGCTTATGTTTCAAATGGGTAACTAAATCCACTTTCAAAACTCAATTCTAAGAAACTCGACAAAAGTGCATATTTTCAACCATGGTTTGACCAACCTTGAACGAGGGTCAAAATAGCTCCAAATCTCATAAAAATAGGTGTCCATGTTTATCTCTCAAATGGGTACCTAAATCCACTTTCAAAATTCAATTCTGAGAGAGTTGACAAAAGTGCATATTTTCAACCTTGGTTTGACCAACCTTGAACAAGAGCCAAAATAACCCCAAATATCATAAAAATTGGTGTCCATGCTTATCTCTCAAATGGGTGCTTGAATCTACTTTCAAAACTCAATTCCAAGGAAGTCGACAAAAGTGAATATTTTCAACCTTAGTTTAACCAACCTTGAAAGAGGGTGAAAATATATCAAAATCTCATAAAAATAGGTGTCCATGCTTATCTTTCAAATGCGTATCTAAATCTACTCTAAAATTTCAATTGCAAGAAAGTCGACAAAAGTGCATATTTTCAACCTTGGTTTTACCAACATTGAATGCGGGCCAAAATAGCTCTAAATATCATAAAAATTGGTGTCCATGCTTATATCTAAACTAGGTTCCTAACTCTCAACTTTCAAAACTCAATTCTGAGAAAGTCGACAAAAGTGCATGTTTTCAAGGTTGGTTTGACCAACCTTGAACGAGGGATAAAATGGATCCAAATCTAATAAAATTAGGTGTCCATGATTATCTCTCAATTGTGTATCTAAATCTACATTAGAATTTAAATTCCAGGAAAGTCGACAAAACTACATGTTTTCAACCTTGGTTTGACCAACCTTGAACAATGGCCAAAATAGCTCCAAATCTCATAAAAATAGGCGTCCATGCTTATCTCTCAAATGGGTAGCTAAATCCTCTTTCAAAAGTCAATTCCGAGGAAGTCTACAAAAGTGCATATTTTCAACATTGGTTTGACCAACCTTGAACGACTGCTAAAATAGCTCCAAATCTCATAAAAATAGGTGTGCATTCTTATCTCTCAAATGGGTATCTAAATCTAATTTAAAATTTCAATTCCGTGAAAGTCAACAGAAGTGCATATTTTCAACCTTTGTTTGACCAACCTTGTTTGACTAACCTTGAACAAGGGCCAAAATAGCTCCAAAGCTCTTAAAAATAGGTGTCCATGCTTATCTCTAAAACAAATATCTAAATCCACTTTCAAAAATCAATTCCGAGAAAGTCGTAAAAAGTGCATATTTTCAACCTTGGTGTGACCAACCTTGTACGAAGGCCAAAATGGCTCCAAATCTCATAAAAATAGGTTTTTATCCTTATCTCTCAAATGGGTACCTAAATCAACTTTCAAAACACAGTTCTGAGAAAATAAACAATAGTGCATGTTTTCAACCTTGGCTTAACCAACCTTGAGCTAGGGCCAAAATAGCTCCAAATCTCATAAAAATAGGTGTCCATGCTTATCTCTCAAATGGGTACCCAAATCCACTTTCAAAACTCAATTTTTAGAAAGTGGACAAAAGTGAATATTTTCATCCTTGGTTTGACCAACCTTGAACGAGGGAAAAAATAGCTCCTAATCTCATAATATCTCCAAATCTCATACAACTAGGTGTCCATGCTTATCTCTCAAATGGGCACCTAAATCCACTTTCAAAACTCAATTCCGAGAAAGTGGACAAAAGTGCATATTTTCAACCTTGGTTTGACCAACCTTGAACGAGGGCCAAAATAGGAAAAAATCTCATAAAAATAGGTGTCCATGCTTCTTTCTCAAATCGGTACCTAAATCCACTTTCAAAAATCAATTCCGAGAAAGTCGACAAAAGTGCATCTTTTCAATGTTGGTTTGACCAACCTTCAATGAGGGCCAAAATAGATCCAAATCTCATAAAAATAGGTGTGCATGTTTATCTCTCAAAGGGGTCTAAATCTACTTTAAAATTTCAATTCTGATAAAGTCACCAAAAGTGCATATTTTCAACCTTGGCTTGACAAACCTTGAACGAGGGCCAAAATAGATCCAAATCTCATAAAAATAGGTGTCCATGCTTATATCTCAAATGGGTAGCGAAATCCACTTTCAAAACTCAATTCCGAGAAAGTTGACAAAAGTGCATCTTTTTAAACTTTTTTTTAACAACCATGAATGAGGGAAAAATAGATCAAAATATCATAAAATTAGGTGTCCATACTTATCTCTTAAATGGGTATCTAAATCTACATTAAAATTTCAATTCCGAGAAAGTCGACAAAAGTGCATATTTTCAGCCTTGTTTTGACCATACTTGAACGAGGGCCAAAATAGCTCAAAATCTCATAAAAATTGGTGTCCATGATTATCTCTCAAATGCGTGCCTAAATCCACTTTCAAAACTCAATTATGAGAAAGTCGACTACGGTGCATATTTTCAATGTTGGTATGACGAACCTTGAACGAGGGACAAAATAGCTAGAAATCTAATAAAAATAGGTGTGCATGCTTATCTCTCTAATGGGTATCTAAATCTACTTTAAAATTCTAATTCCGAGAAAGTCTAGAAAATTCGATATTTTGAACCTTTGTTTCACCAACCTTGAACGAGGCCAAAAAAGCTCTAAATCTCATAAAAATAGGTGTCCATGCTTATCTCCCAAATGAATATCCAAATCTACTTTTAAAACTCAATTGTGAGAAAGTCGACAAAAGTTCATATTTTCAATCTTGGTTTGACCAACCTTGAATGAGGGCCAAAATAGCTCCAAATCTCATAAAAATAGGTGTCCATGCTTATCTCTCAAATGGATACCTAAATCCACTTTCAAAACTCAATTATGAGAATATCGACAAAAGTGCATATTTTCAACCTTGGTTTGACCAACCTTGAATGAGGGCCAAAATAGCTCCAAATCTTATAAAAATAGGTGTCCATTTTTATCTCTCAAATGGGTACCTAAATCCGCTTTCAAAACTCAATCCTTAGAAAGTGGACAAAAGTGCATATTTTCAACCTTTGTTTGACCAACTTTGAATGAAGGCCAAAATAGCTCCAAATATCATACAAATAGGTGCCCATGCTTATCTCTCAAATAGGTACCTTAATCCACTTTCAAAACTCAATTCCGAGAAAGTGCGAAAAGATGCATATTTTCAACCTTGGTTTGACCAACCTTGAACAAGCGCCAAAATAGCTCCAAATCTCATAAAAGTAGGTGTCCATGCTTATCTCTCAAATGGGTACCTAAATCTACTTTAAAAACTCAATTCCAAGAAATTTGACGAAAGTGCATATTTTCAACCTTGTTTTGACCAACCTTGAATGAGGGTTAAAATAGCTCCAAATCTCATAAAAATAGGTGTCCATGCTTATCTTTCAAATGGGTACCTAAACCCACTTTGAAAACTCAATTCCAACAAGGTCGACAAAATTGCATATTTTCAACCTTGGGTTGACCAACCTTGAACGAGGGTCAAAATAGCTCCAAAACTCATAAAAATAGGTTTTCATGCTTATCTCTTAAATGGGTACCTAAATCCACTTTCAAAAATCAATTTTGAAAAAGTTGTGAAAAATGCATATTTTCAACTTTGGGTTGACTAACCTTGATCGAGAGCCAAAATATCTCCAAATCTCATAAAAATAGATTTCCATGCTTATCTCCCACATGGGTACCTAAATCCACTTTGAGAGCTCAATTCCCAAGAAGTCAACAAAAGTGCATATTTTCAACCTTGGTTTGACCAATCTTTAACGAGGCTCAAAATAGCTCCAAATCTCATAAAAATAGGTGTCCATGCTTATTTGTCAAATGGGTATCTAAATCTACTTTAAAATTTCAATTCCAAGAAAGTTGACAAAAGTGTATATTTTATACCTTGGTTTGACCAACCTTGAACGAGGGACGAAATAGTTCTAAATCTCATAAAAATAGGTGTCCATGCTTATCTCTCAAATGGGTACCTAAATCAACTTTCAAAACATAATTCTGAGAAAATCGACAAAAGTGGATATTTTCAACCTCGGTTTGACCAACCTTGAACGAGGTCAAAAATAGCTCCAAATATGATAAAAATAGGTGTCCATGCTTATCTCTGAAATGAGTACCTAAATCCACTTTAAAAACTCAATTCTTAGAAAGTGAACAAAAGTGCATATTTTCAACCTTAGTTTGACCAACCTTGAATGAGGGCCAAAATAGCTCTAAATCTCATAAAAATAGGTGTGTGTGCTTATCTCTAGACTCTCAAATGGGTACCTAAATTTACTATCAAAACTCAATTCTGAGAAAATCGACAAAAGTGCATATTTCAACCTTGGTTTGACAACCCCTGAACGAGAGCTGAAATAACTCCAAATCTAATAAAAATAGGTGTCCATGCTTATCTCTCAAATGGGTACCTAAATCCACTTTAAAAACTCAATTCTTACAAACTGGACAAAAGTGCATATTTTAAAGCTTGGTTTGACCGAACATGAACAAGGGCCAAAATAGCTCCAAATCTCATACAAATAGATTTCCATACTTATCTCTCAAATGGGTACCTAAAGCCACTCTCAAATCTCAATTACGAGAGAGTGGAAAAAAGTGCAGATTTTTAACCTTAGTTTGACCAACCTTGAACAAGGGCCAAAATAGCTCCAAATCTCATAAAAATAGGTGTCGATTATTATCTCTCAAATAGGTACCTAAATCCACTTTCAAAACTCAATTCAGAGAAAGTCAACAAAAGTGCATATTTTTAACCTTGGTTTAACCAACCTTGAACAAGAGCCAAAATAACTCCAAATATCATAAAAATAGGTGTCCATTCTGAAGCGAATAATTATTCGCTTACACAAATAATATTACCAAAAGACTTGGAATACTAAATAAGCCATAATAATATATAAATTTATGATAGAATAGATATGATTATAGATTACAAAGTGAGTGCCATATATGTATTAATCGTAAAGGCACTTTGGATACTATCCATGAAATGATGCGTCATTTTAGAATTGTTTACTAATAACTAATTATTAATTCTTAATATCAATATGTATTAATTTTAATAATTAATGCTAATTTTAATAGTTATTATTAATTATATAATAGTCATTTAATTATTATTTTATGTTCGTTAAATTGCCTTCCCCTTAAGGGAATCTTTGTCCTCAAAGATGTATTGGACATTAATGTCTCATTTATTTTAATATGTCATCTCGAAATTATTTCCCTTTTGTATTTGCGACATTTGAGGAGATGAGCCGATACGAATTACGGATTCCCCAGTAGAATTGTCGCATCGTATCTGCTGTGGTTCATCCCAGATCTATTTTTATCGGAGCTATGAGATCTTTTTGTGGGACAATTCATCTCAATTGTTGCTTGGTATGTCGATATTTTCGCATGTCCACATAAGTATTTTGCAAATATTCATTTTGACCTTGTCCTTGGTCAAAATGACGATTATAATTAGGATGTCTGTAAGGTGTAGGTGTTGTTTGTTCTTCTTTCTTTTGGACTACGGCGAGGACTGTCTTCACTTCCTTGATTTGATTTTTGGATGCATTTTCCTGGATTGTGCTTCTTGGTTCTCCAGTAGATTGTTTATGATTCTGAATCTTTTTTGTTCTTTCCTCTTGCGTTTTTTTTCAATTTCTAAATCCTTGATCTAATTTTGTAGTTCTTGATTACGATTATTTAGACACTGGTTTTCTTCTTGCTTTTCCAGTATTTTTCCTTCGAAGTCTTCACCGGAGTGTTCCTTCTTACTAATATTTTTTTATTTTTGTAATAAGGGTTTTGTTATGATTTCTTAATCTAAAAATTTCTTCAGAACTGTTGGATATTTTTTTATTACTCTTTGCGATCTCCAACTTGTGTTCCTTTTTAGAGTCGCTATTTTGTTGTTGAAGAACTTTTATCTGTTGTCGATACTGGCCAACCACTGATTCTTGATCTTCTACTTTCTATCATATGTGCGTCGGTTCTTCATCTCTCTCGTTAATGATTTTTTTCAAGCGTATTATTTCTGCTTCATAATCAATTATTTCTTTCTTTATATCTTGATTTTTTTGTCTCTGATTGAAATCATTTTCGTCTTTTAATTTCTTAATTTGAACGGACAATATTTCTATATGATTGTTTTGATCAGAAATTTTTTGTTCCTTGCGCTCTTTTTGAATCCTATGTAATTTAATCAACATTTCTAATTTCATATTTATGTCCCATAACTCTTCATTGTCTCTCTGATAACGCTTCAGCTTGGCTTCTAATTTCTCTATTTGTACTTGCAGACCAACTTACATGGTCTTGACTCCTTCGATGATAGATGGTATTCCTTTGGTTTCTTCTGCAATAGATAGCCTTCAACTTTTTCGACAATAAAGGGATTGGTCTTCTTCGTTAGCTTAAATAACCTTTTTTTCCAAAAATAATTATTATAACCTCTTTTATAATAATAATTATTAATTAATAATTATATTAATATTTTTATAAACTATATAAATAATTTAATATATAGTTTTTTTAAAATAATAATTAATTATTGTATTAATTATTAAATAATAAAATCTTTATTTTCCCTTAAGTTTTGTAAAATGTGAGTAGATTGGGTGGTTTGGAGGAATGAGTGTTACATTCCCCACCTAAGTTCAAACCTCACTTTCTCTTTACTAGTAATTATTTTGCACTTTATATTCAAACCCAAACCCACTTATTAAGAAACCATGCGTGGTTTCACTTTTACCCCTTTTTTTTGTTTTACTTTTTTTGGGGGGGCATTACTTTTACCTTTTATTTTTTAAGGACAAGGTCCTATTTTTTAGGGAATCCCTAGAAGCTTGAATAGTAACTTCGCTCTGATACCACTTGAAGCGAATAAATTATNTATATTGTTGTTATTATTTAAGTTTGTTACATTGCCACTCCCTTAGAAAGGCTTTGTCCTCAAAGCCTTATAATGTTTTTGCATCATGTTTTGTGGTGTCACAGCTGACGAAACATGTCGATACAAACTACTAAGAATTGAGCACAACTTCCAATATGTGGATGAATCAATCCATCCCAAATTGATTTGTTTTGGATTGTCGGCATTCCATACTCATCTATCATTAGGAGATTTCATCACATTGGTACCGCTATCTTTTGACATTTCCCACTTTTTAGAATATCTATTTTTATGGTTGGGGTGTTGATATGGAATTTTCACAATGTCATTGTCTTTTAAGAATGTCATTTTTTTAGCATTGATCTGAGTAGAAAGTTGTGTTTTCATCTCTTAAGGTTTTGAAGGTTTCATTCTCTATCTTTTCCAACTTGTTTTCTAACTGCATGTTATCATTTTGAAACTTCTTAATCACTTCTACATGTGATTTTTTGTCATCTTCATACTTCTTTAGTTGTTCCTTAAGATCTTCATTATGCCTTCTAATACAACAATTTTCTTCCTGTTTGTCTAGAAGTTTTCCTTCAATGTCTTCCGTAGATTTTTCTGTCTTCTGACTACTTTTCAACTTCTTAATTTTTGTGACTAGTGTCTTGTTATGATTACCTAATCTGAAAATTTCTTCAGGATGACTTGATAAAACTTTGTTGACTTTTGTCAGTTCTAACTTATGTGTCTTCTTACTATCGTCATACTGCTGCTAGAGTTTTTCTTTTTGCTGTTTATGATGACGTAACTCTACTCCTTGATTTTCTAACCTCATCCGGACTTGCGCCAATTCAACATATTTTTCCATGTTGAGTTTGTTTAGATGCTTTATTTCTTCTTCTAATTCATTATCGCATCCATATGGTGATTTATTGTCATTTTTTGACTTTTTGATCTGGTCTTCTAGGTTTTGATTATGAATTTTTAAACATGATATTTCTTTATCCTGATTAGATAACATTTTCTTGTTATCTCTTATGGTTTGTTCTAGCTATCAATTCTGATTCCATAAGCGACGATTCTCATCGTCTTTCCACTCTTTCAACCACTTTTTTGTCTCAACCTCAGCTTGTATACTTTTATTGATCGCCTTGGATTGTTCTAACTCGTCCACTGTTGTTTGTAGCTATGCCTTCATTTCCGAATATGTAGTAGCCATTGTTTGTGACTATGTTTCTACTTCACTTTTGTCTTCATTTCTTCTAGAAGGGTAGATACAAAATCTTTAATAATTCTCAATATGTCTCTTTTGGAAAAAACATTCTTCGAATGTTAGGTCAAATAACCTTTATTTTTTCCAATAATAATTATTTTTTTAATAAAATAATAATAATAATAATTATTATTATTTTTAAACTTAAGTTATATAAAATAATATATAGCCTTCCAAATTCTAGTCTTTGACTTTTATTTTTTTCCAATACTTTTGTAAAATGCAAGTAGATTGGGTGGTTGGGAGGAATAAGTGTTGCCTTCTCCACCTAGGTTTAAATCCCACTTGCTTCTTTGTAGTTATTATTATACACTTTTTATATTAAAACCCAAACCCACTTTAAGAAACCAGGTGTGGTTTCACTTTTACCCTCTTTTTTTTTTTTTTACTTTTATCTTTTCTTTTTTAACCTTTTTTTTTTCTTTCCCTTTTTTTCCTCGTTCTTTTAGTCTTACCCTTTTTTTTATTTTTTTAAGGACAAAGTCCTATTTTTTTAGGAAACCCAAATCTACACAAGGTGTAAATAATGTGAAACCCAAAAATTCAGGGAAACCCTAGGTGATGGCTAAAATCCAAAAATATGGCCAAAGGTTAGGATCTAGCCAACGAGGCTCTGATACCACTTGAAGCAAATAATTATTTGCTTACACAAATAATATTACCAAAAGGCTTGGAATATTAAATAAGCGATAATAATATATAAATTGATGATAGATTACAAAGTGAGTGCCATATATATATTAATCATAAAAGCACTTTGAATACTATCCATGAAAGGATGCGTCATTTTAAAATAGTTGACTAATAACTATTTATTAATTATTAAATATGAATATCAATATGTATTAATATTAATAATTCATATATATATATATATATATATATATATATATATATATATTGTTGTTATTATTTAAGTTTGTTACACATTCTTATCTCTCAAATGGGTACCAAAATCCACTTTCAAAACTCTATTCCAAGAAAGTTGACAAAATTGCATCTTTTAAACCTTAGTTTGAGCGTTTGAACAACCTTGTACGAGGGCCAAAATAGCTCCAAATCTCATAAAAATAGGTGTTCGTGCTTATATCTCAAATGAGTAATCTAAATCTACTTTAAAATTTCAAATCCGAGAAAGTAAAAAAAAATGCATATTTTCAACCTTGGTTTGACCAACCTTGAATTTAGGCCAAAATAGCTCCAAATCTCCTAAAAATAGGTGTGCATGCTTATCTCTCAAATGGGTACCTAAATCCAGTTTCAAAACACAATTCCAAGAAAGTTGACAAAAGTGCGTATTTTTAACCTTGGTTTGACCAACCTTGAACTAGGGACAAAATAGCTCCAAATCTCATAAAAATATATTTCCATGCTTATCTCTCAAATGGGTACCTCAATCTACTATCAAAACTCAATTCTGAGAAAGTTGACAAAACTATATATTTTCAACCGTGGTTTGACCAACACTAAAAGACGACCAAAATAACTACAAATCTCATCAAAATAGGAGTCCATGGTTATCTCTCAAATGGGTACCTAAATATACTTTCAAAACTCAATTCCGAGCAAGTCAACAAAAGTGCATATTTTCAACCTTGGTTTCACCAACCTTGAACAAGGGCCAAAATAGCTCCAAATCTCATAAAAATATGCGTCGATGCTTATCTCTCAAAAGGGTATATAAATCTACTTTAAAATTGCAATTTTGAGAAAATCGACAAAAGCGCATATCTTTAACCTTTTTTGAACAACCCTAAATGAGGACAAAAATAGCTCTAAATCTCATAAAAAGAGGTGTCCATGCTTATTTCTCAAATGGGTACCTAAATCTGCTTTCAAAACGCAATTCTGAGAAAGTTAACAAAAGTGCATATTTTCAACCTTAGTTTAACCAAACTTGAATGAGAGACAAAATAGCTCTAAATCTTAGAAAAATAGGTGTCCATGCTTATCTGTCAAAAGGGTACCTAAATCCACTTTCAAAACTCAATTTACGAGAACGTCAACAAAAGGGCATCTTTTCAAGGTTGGTTTGACCAAGCTTGAACGAGGGCCAAAATAGCTCTCAATCTCATAAAAATAGGTGACCATGCTTATCTCTCAAATGGGTACCTAAATCCACTTTCAAACTCAATTACGAGAAAGTTGAAAAAAGTGCATATTTTCAACCTTGGTTTGACCAAACTTGAACGAGGGCCTTAATAGATCCAAATCTCTTAAAAATAGGTGTACATGTTTATCTCTCAAATGGGTACTTAAATCCACTTTCAAAACTCAATTATGAGAAAGTGGAAAAAATGGATATTTTCAACCTTGCTTTAACCAACCTTGAATAAGGGAAAAAATAGCTTGAAATCTCATAAAAATAGGCGTAGATGCTTATCTATCACATGTGTACCTAAATATAGTTTCAATACTCAATTCCGAGAAAGTTGACAAAAGTGCATCTTTTCAACCTTGGTTTGACCAACCTTGAACAAGGGCCAAAATAAATCCTAATATAATAAAAATAGCTGTCAACGCTTATCTCTCAATGGGTATCTAAATCTAGTTTAAAATTTTAATTCTGAGAGAGTCGACAAAAATGCATATTTTCAACCTTGGTTTGACCAACCTTGAACGAGAGCCAAAAAAGATCCAAATCTCATAAAAATGGGTGTCGATGCTTATCTCTCAAGTGGATAACTAAATCCAGTTTCAAAACTCAATTTCGAGAAAGTCGACAAAAGTGCATATTTTCAACCTTGGTTTCACCAACCTTGAACGAGGGCCAAAATATATCCAAATATCATAAAAATAGGTGTCCATGCTTATCTCTCAAGTGGGTATCAAAATCTACTTTAAAATTTCAATTCCGAGAAAGTTGACAAAAGTGCATATTTTCAACCTTCATTTGACCAACCTTGAACGAGGGCCAAAATAGCTCCAAATCTCATAAAAATAGGTTTCCATGCTTATCTCTCAAATGGGTGCCTAAATTAGTATTCAAAACTCAATTCCGAGAATGTTCACAAAAGTGCATCTTTTCAAAGTTGGTTTGACCAATCTTGAATGAGGGCCAAAATCGCTCCAAATCTCATAAAAATAGGTGTCCATGCTTTTATCTCTGAAATGGGTATGTAAATCTACTTTAAAATTTCATTTCTAAGAAAGTAAAAAAAATGCATATTTTTAACCTTGGTTTGACCAACCTTGAACGACAACCAAAATAGCTCCAAATCTCATAAAAATAGGTCGCTTATCTCTCAAATGCGTACCAAAATGCACTTTCAAAAAAAGGTGTTCATGCTTATCTATCAAATGGGTACGTAAATCCACATTCAAAACTCAATAAAGAGAAAGTCGACAAAAGTGCATATTTTCAATCTTGGTTTGAACGACCTTGAACAAGGGCAAAAATAGCTTCAAATCTCATAAAAATAGGTGTCCATGCTTCAAATCTAAATCTAGTTTAAAATTTCAACTCCAAGAAGGTCTACAAAAGTGCATATTTTCTACCTTGGTTTGGCCAACCTTGAACGAGGGATAAAATAGCTCCAAATTTCATAAAAATAGGTGTCCATTCTTATCTCTCAAATGGGTACCTAAATCCACTTTCAAAACTCAATTCTGAGAAATTTGAGAAAAGTGCATATTTTCAACCTTTGTTTGACCAACTTTGAATGAGAGCCAAAATAGCTCCAAATATCATAAAAATAGGTGTCCATGCTTATCTATAAAATGGGTACCTAAATCCACTTTAAAACTCAATTCCAAGAAAGTCGAAAAAATGCATTTTTTCCACCTTGGTTTGACCAAGCTTGAATGACGGCCAAAATAGTTCCAAATCTCTTAAAAATAGGTGTCCATGCTTAATTCTCAAATTGGTATCTAAATTTACTTTAGAATTTCAATTCCGAGAAAGTCAACAAAAGTGCATATTTTCAACCTTTGTTTCACCAACATTGAACGACGGCCAAAATAGTTTCAAATCCCATAAAAATAGGTATCCATGCTTATCTCGCAAATGGGTACCTAAATCCACTTTCAAAACTCAATTCTGAGAAATTCAACAAAAGTGCATATTTTCAACCTTGGTTTCACCAACCTTGAATGAGGGCCAAAATAGCTCCAATTCTCATAACAATAACTGTGCATCCTTATCTCTCAAATGGGTACCTAAATCCACTTTCAAAACTTAATTCATAGAAAGTCGACAAAAGTGCATCTTTTCAACGTTGGTTTGACCAACCTTGATCAAGGGCCAAAATAGCTACAAATGTCATAAAATAGGTGTCCATGCTTATATCGCAAATGGGTATCTATATCGACTTTAAAATTTCAATTTTGAAAAATTCAACAAAAGTGCATATTTTCAACCTTGGTTTGACCAACCTTGAATGAGGGCCAAAATAGGTGTATGTGTTTATCTCTCAAATGGGTACCTAAATCCATTTTCAAAACTCCATTCCGAGAAAGTCGACAAAAGCGCATATTTTCAACCTTGGTTTGACCAACCTTGAAAGAGGGCCAAAATAGCTCCAAATCTCATAAAAATAGGTGTCCATGCTTATCTCCCATATGGGTACCTAAATCCACTTTCAAAACTCAATTTCGAGAAAGTAAAAAAAAGTGCATCTTTTCAACCTTGGTTTGACCAACCTTGAACGAGGGCCAAAATAGCTCCAAATCTCATAAAAATAGGTGTCCATGCTCAGTTCTCAAATTGGTATCTAAATCTACTTTAGAATTTCAATTCCAAGAAAGTCAACAAAAGTGCATATTTTCAACCTTGGTTTCACCAACATTGAATGCGGGCCAAAAAAGCTCCAAATCTCATAAAAATAGGTGTCCATTCTTATCTCTCAAATGGGTACCTAAATCCACTTTCAAAACTCAATTCTGATAAAGTCGACAAAAGTGCATATTTTCAACCTTGGTTTGACCAACCTTGAACGAGGGCCAAAATAGCTCCAAATCTCATAAAAATAGCTGTAAATGCTTATCTCTCAAATGGGTACCTAAATCTAGTTTTAAAACTTAATTCCGAGAAGGTCGACAAAAGTGCATATTTTCCACCTTGAATGAGGGCCAAAATAGCTACAAATCTCATAACATAGGCATCCATGCTTATATCTCAAATGGGTATCTAAATCTGCTTTAAAATTTCAATTTTGAAAAAGTTAGCAAAATTTTATATTTTCAACCTTGGTTTGACCAACCTTGAACGACGACCAAAATAGGTGTCCATGTTTATCTCTCAAAGGGGTACCTAAATCCACTTCCAAAACTCCATTCCAATAAAGTCAACAAAAGTGCATGTTTTCAACCTTGGTTTGACCAACCTTGAATGAGGGCCAAAATAGCTCCAAATGTAATAAAAATAGGTGTCCATGCTTCTATCACAAATGGGTACCTAAATCAACTTTCAAAACTTAATTCCGAGAAAGTTGATAACAGTTCATATTTTCAACCTTGGTTTGACCAACCTTGAATGAGGGCCAAAATATGTTATATTTTAATCAATTTAGACAGTATTATCTTAGGATCTTATCTGAGAGAATAACATGCACATCAATCAATCACAAGAGACAATAGACACAAAGATTTTTCTTGGTGAAACGATAAGGGAGAAAACCCTGCAACTTCCTGAGAGATAGTATGAGCACCAATGGCAGCAGTAAAACCCAAAGACAGTAAGAGGATCTCCAACAATTGTTATCTCTCTTATCCGAGCTCCTTCTCTCTCACTCATGTGCTACAAATGAGTGTGAGTGATGGTGTGATAAATAGAGAGGCTCACTCTCTATTTATACTAGTTTCCGACTTGACAATAACTTACCAGGGCTGAATTCTCTTGGAGAGTGTAATAACCCTAGTGCCCTGAAAATGTGGGGATTTTGACCCCTTATCAACTCGGAGGGTTAACCTATATGACTTTACATGACTTATTTACATTAATGATTCTCCCGATAGGAACATCGAGGATCAGTGACATACAATATATAAAAATATACAAGTGAATGCATTCCGAACTTACAAATACATCAACACTCCCTCTTAACTAGGAAGGTATTCTCTTGACACAAAACATCAGCACAAGTCCTCTTCTCTGGATCATCATCAAAGCTAGATCATCACTGGGTCATCATTGAAGCTGGATCATCACTGGATCATTATCAAAACTGGATCATCATTGAAACTAAATCATCACTGAATCATCATCAAAACTGGATCATCACTGGATCATCATCATCATCATCATCACTGCTTATGCTATCTTTATCAACTGGTGCTATCTCTCAGAGTCTTCTCATCATAGGAAGTTCTACAAAGCCAGCCCCTTTTCATGCTGGTTGGAGGCGTAGCCTCCATGTAGGTCTACATCTTATTCAGTACTTATATCTAACCATGGGAGGAACACATCCAACATCCATGTCAGAAAGTCCCACCCAACATTTACATATAAACATGGGAGGAACACATCCAACATCCATTTCAAAAAGGCACGCCCAACACTCACATCCATCAGCATGGTAGGACACACCATCTACCATCCAAGGAAAGGCCCAGCACTTACATCCACTGGCATGATAGGACACACCATCTATCATTTAAGGAAAGGCCCAACACTTACATCCATTGGCATGATAGGACACACCATCTATCATCCAAGGAAATTCTTAGCACTTACATCTACTAGCATAGTAGGACACACCATCTACTATCCAAAGAAAGTCTCAGCACTTATATCTGACCCAGTCAGAAAGGCTCATCACTTACATCTGACCCAGTTAGAAAGGCCCAACACTTACATCCTCTGGCATAGTAGGACACATTGTATACTATCCAAGGAAAGGCTCAACACTTACATTCATTGGCATGATAGGACACACCATCTACCATCCAGAGAAAAGGCTCAACACTTACATCTACTAGCATGATAAGACACATCATCTATCATATAGAGAAAGGCTCTACACTTAAATCCATTGGCATGATAGGACACACCATCTATCATCCGAGGAAAGGATCTGCACTTATCTCTGACCATGGGAGGACTCACCTACCATCATGTCAGAAGGGCTCCTCACTTACATCTGACCCAGTCAGAAAGGATCTGTGTGTATATTTGACTATGGGAGGACCCTCCTACCACCATGTCAGAAGGGCTCCGCACTTACATCTAACCCAATCAAAAAGGATTTGCACATACATCTGACCATGGGAGGACCTACCTACCACCATGTCAGAAGGGATCCGCACTTACATATGAACATGGAAGGACTGCTTGCCACCATGTCAGAAAGGATCACAAACTCATCACTTTCTCTTCGAAGGAACCTCGATCTGGAGAACACCAATATTCTCCCTGAAGTACTCAAACTTCACTCTGGATAATGGCTTGGTCAACACATCAGCTATCTGCTCATCCATCACAACATATTGGAGCTTCACTGCTCCTCTCTACACCATATCCCTGATGCAGTGATATTTGATCTTGATATGCTTCAACTTGTCATGGAACATCGAGTTCTCAGACAACTTCACACAACTTTAGTTGTCACAATATAAACAAGTAGTATCCAACTGGAGATCAAATAAATCAGATAGTAGATTCCTCAGCCACACTACCTCATAACTAGTCAAACAAGCTGTGACATACTCTACTTTGGCTATACTCAATGCCACACAAGTGTGCTTCCTTCTAAACCAAGAGATCACAACTGATCCCATACTGAAGCAACATCCTGAAGAGCTCTTCCTATCGATGGCATTTCCTGCCCAATCTGAATCAACATAACCTTCAAGGTTAATAATCTGATCTACCTCATACTTGAGCTCATGATCAGCTATACCTTTCATATAGCTTAGAATATGATTTGTAGCAATCAGGTGAACATGTCTCGGATCCATTTGGAACTGGATCAATGTGTTCACAGCAAAGCAAATATCAGGTCTTGTATTCGTTAGGTACATCAAGGACCCAATCATCTGATGATACATTGTAGCATCAACTAACTATGATGAAGAATCACTCAATAGCTTCATGTTCAATGCCATAGGTGTGGTCATGGCCTTGCAGTCCATCATCTCGAACCTCTTCGGGATATCTACTACATACTTCCCTTGTCCCAGGGAGATTCCATCTGTATTCTGCCACACCTCCATGCCTAGAAATTAGTGCATCATACCAATTCCTTCATCTCGAACTCGGCAACAAGCTTCCTCTTTGTATCAGCAATCAACCCATCTACACCTGTTACAAGCACATCATCTACATACAGTAGGAGTATCATTGGTTTCCCTTCTTCAACCTTGTAGTAAAGTTTGGAATCTGCTTTAGTCTTGGTAATGCCCAAACTAGATAGGAAGGTGTTAATTCTATCGTACCATGTCCTGGGTTCTTGCTTTAAACTGTATAGGGATTTCTTGAATTTACGCACATGATTCTCCCTGTCATGTATCTCAAAATTGAGTGGCTGCCCCATATACACTTCCTCTTCCACTACACCATTCAAGAAAGCAGTCTTGACATCCATATGGTGTATCTTACATTTCATTACTACAACCAGAGAAAGCACTAATATGATGGAAGTGTATCTAGCTACAAGTGCAAAAGTTTCTTCATAATTTATTCCTTCATTCTCGAAGAAGCCACGAGCCACAAATATTTCTTTATATTTCTCTATGATGCCATCTGCAGAATTCTTGATCTTGTAGATCCACTTGGAAGTCACAACAGACTTCCCCTCTGGTCTAGGGACAACATCCCAGAGATCATTCTTCATGATCGACTGGTACTCCTCGATCATAGAATCCTTCCATTCTTTATTCTCTGTCACTTCTTCAGAGTTGGAAGGTTCTTTATCAATGATGTCACATAATAGGGCTACATAATCGGAGCAGGACCTAGTTCTTTTCCTCGATCTGTGCATTTCTTCTAGACCCCCATATCTTTCTGCACCTTGGATATCCTCTCTTACCCATGCAGGTTCGCTCTTGTGAGGATTCTTCTCTTTGAGTGGATCTACATGTTCCTGGGGTTCTTCTATTTCTTGATCTTCTTCTTGAGTTGCATCATTTATAGTTGTATCTTGAATTCTAGGTACTTATGTTTCTTCATAGTCTGCAACTGGTCTCTTTCTGAATTTGTTGTAAGCTGAGTCCTCGTCAAATGTTATGTCTCTACTAATGTCGATCTTCTAAAATCTTGGGAAGTATATTTTGTAATATTTCAAGCTTTCACTATATCCCACAAATATACCCTTCTTTCTAGAAGGATCTAACTTTGTCCTCTTTTCTTTTGGAATGTGTATGTGCACTGGACAACTAAATAATCTGAGATGGCTAAATTTTGGTTTCTTTCCAGAAAATACTTCTTCAGGTGTCTTGTTCTTGAGTACTCTGTGTGGAGTACGGTTATGTACATACAGAGTTGTCCTAGCAGATTCTTCTCATACATGCATGGAAATATCTTGATCATGAAGCATTGCCCTTACAGCTTCCATGCTTGTTCTATTCTTCCTTTATGCAACCCCATTCTATTGTGGATTATATGGAGTGGTCAACTCCCTCTTAATCCCCAAATCTCTGCATAATTCTTTAAATTCATTTAATGTGAATTCTCCATCGTTGTTTGATCAAAAGGGCTTGCTTTTATTTTCTGTGTGGTTATCTATGAAGCCTTTGAATTATTTGAACTTGTTGAGTACTTCATGTTGTTCTTCAAGAAGTAAATCCATGTTTTCCTAGAAGAATAATCAATGAAAGAAACATAGTATACATACTCACTCAATGAACTAGATGACATCGGACCACATACATCAGAGTGGATGATTTCCAAGATTCCTTTTTCCTTGCTCTCGCTAATTGGAAATTTATTCTTTGTGTTATTTCCTTTCACACATCCTTTAGAGACACCGTCATGTTTTGCCTGTATTTTTGGAAGACCTTCAACAACTTTTCTTGCAAGTGCTAGTGCTCTATAGAGCACATGTGCAAGCCTTCTATGCTAAATTTCATTTGGATCTACTAAGTCATGGACCAAAGCTTGTTTTGGTTGGCCCTTCAATTTGTATAGTCCTCCCTGTTGCTCCCCAATCACTACTGCATCATCTATAGTCTTTCCCTTTGGCCACATAAGGACTTGTCCATATACAAATGCAACCCTTATTCCTTTTGCATCCAGTGTAGATATGGAGAGGAGATTCTTCTTTAGTCCTTGTACAAACAAGACATCCTTCATGTTCATAGACTTTCCAGAGTCTAGTTTATAGGAGGATTCACCACTACCTTTTATTGGATACTGGTAGTCATCCCCAAGTTTCACCTTGTGAGGTGACTCGTGTTTAGACAGTTTCACAAAGGGTTATTTGAATCCCATCATATGCTTGGAAGCCCCACTGTCTATAAGCCAATCATTGCTTCCATATGTGATAATTTCCATGAGAGCGGAAATCAAAACATATTCTACATCACTTGAAGAATCATCACTTTCTTGTTTGATTCTCTTTGTGGAAGTTTCATCATCCTCTACAGCATGAGCATGATGTATTCTCTTGTTTCCCTTATTATTGTGAGTGCCACTTTTGTTTCTAGGACAATCTCTGGCATAGTGTCCTCTCTCATCACAAGTAAAACATCTGAGTTTAGATAAATCTCTATTAGGTCTTCTCGAGTTATCTTTCTGGTGAGAATTCTTACCTTTTGGATGATGATAGTCCCACCTGATTTTCTTGGAGTGTACTATGACAGCTTGATCTTCACTTCCCACATTTTCTTCTCGAGTTACTATTCGAGCTTCTTCTTGTTAGCATTCCTCCCATAGTCTTTTGAAGGTGACTAGATTTCTTCTAGCACAAATCCCTTGAATGAAGGAGTCCCATGACCTAGGGAGACTATTCAAGGTGGTCGTCACAATCTATGAATTCTCCACTTCTTCATATACTGCTTCAAGTTGTTCTTTGATCTGGGAAACCCTTGTAAAGTATGATTGTATGGTATTTGCATTCTGGATCTTCACATTCTTTAACTGGTTCCTCAACGTCATCTTCTGATTTATGTTCTTTCCTTCAAACAACTTGGTCAAGGTTTCTATCATCTATTTAGGTGTCGTTAGGGAGGACACTTATGGTATGAGGTGTTCTTTGATTGAATCAGAAATAATCCTCTTGGCCATGCTCAAGATCTTCTTGTGTAAGGCCTTAGCCTTATCTCCCTCTAGAACTAGAACCTCTCTGCTAATGTAGGAATCTAACTCATTTGTTCAAGAAATAGGGAGATCCTATATTTCCATTCTTGGAAGTTATCAACTCCCTCAAGATTTTCATCAAACTTGGTGTGATGAGACATCTTGATTCAAAACCTCAAATGGAAATACCAAAGATTTAGATCTTACCAATTTGAGAAGCTGAAAACTGGATCTGGAGTAGATCTTCTGCAGTGCCGGTTCTCTCGTTCCAGGGAAGATTAGGGTTTTACTTTCTCAGAGTTCTACCCAACCAAAAACCTCAATTTTTTTCTCTAAAATTTGATTTTGAGGAGGAGAGTAATCCTATCCTAAGATCACTCAAAAATTCCTCTTCAGTGAAAAGCCCTAATTTCTTGATGTAGTGGTAGGTCAAAAGTTGAAAGTGATCAGAATCAGATTCTACTTCGACAGAAAGATGTGCCATTCAATGGAGAGCCGGCCTAGCCTTCTTTTGCTGATGGATTATGGAGAGAGACCCGAAACGTAAAAAGCCCTAGCTTCTGCAACTGCAGAGTGTCTTCTTCTCAATTTAGCTCTGATACCATGTTATATTTTTATCAATTTAGATAGTATTATATTAGGATCTTATATGAGAGAATAACATGCACAACAATCAATCACAAGAAACAATAGACACAAATATTTTCCTCATGGAAACCATAAAGGATAAAACCCCACAACTTCCTCAGAGATAGAATGAGCACCAATGACAGCAGTAAAACCCAAAGACAGTAAGATGATCTCCAACAGTTGTTCTCTCTCTTATCCTAACTCCTTCTCTCTCAGTCATGCGCTATAACTGAGGGTGAGTGACACTATGATAAATAGAGAGTCTCACTCTCTATTTATACTAGTTTTTGACTTAACAATAACTTACCAGGGCTGAATTCTGTAGGAGAGTCTAATAACCCTAGTTCCCTAAAACGATGGGCACTTTGACCCCTGATCAACTCGAAGGGTTAACCTCTATGAATCTACATGACTTGTTTAGAATAACGATTCTCTCGAGAGGAACATTGTGGATAAATGAAATACAATATATAAAATATACAGGTGACTACATTCCAAGGTTACAAATACATCAACAAAATAGCTACAAATCTTATAAAAATAGGTTTCCATGCTTATATATCAAATGGGTATCTAAATCTACTTTAAAATTTCAATTCCAAGAAAGTAAAAAAAAGTGCATATTGTCAACCTTGGTTTGAGAAACCTTGAATGAGGGAAACATAAAAATAGGTGTCCATTGTTATCTCTCAAATGGGTAGCTAAATCCACTTTCAAAACTCAATTCTGAGAAAGTCAACAAAAGTGCATATTTCAACCTTGGTTTTACCAACCTTGAATCAGGGCCAAAATAGATCCAATCTCATAAAAATAGGTGTCCATGCTGATTTCTCAAATGGGTACCTAAATCCACTTTCAAAACTCAATTCCAAGATTGGTTTGACCAACCTTGAATGAGGGCCAAAATTTCTCCAAATCTCATAAAAATAGGTGTCCATGTTTATCTCTCAAATGGGTATCTAAATTTACTTTAAAATTTCAATTCCAAGAAATTCGACAAAAGTGCATATTTTCAACCCATGTTTGACCAACATTGAACGAGGGTGAAAATAGCCTTGAATCTCTTAAAAATGGTGTCCATGCTTATATTTCAAACCTCAATTCCAATAAAGTCGACAAAAGTGCATCTTTTCATCCTTGGTTTGACCAACCCTGAACGAGGGCCAAAATAGCTACAAATGTCATAAAAATAGGTGTCCATGCTTAACTCTAAAATGGGTACCTAAATCAACTTTCAACACTCAATTACGATAAAGTCGACAAAATTGCATATTTTCAACCTTGGTTTGACCAACCTTGGAGGAGGGCCAAAATAGCTTTGAATCTAATAAAAATAGGTTTCCATGCTTATCTCTCAAATGGATACCTAAATCCTTTGTCAAAACTAAATTCAGAGAATGTCAACAAAAGTGTGTCTTTTCAACATTGGTTTGACCACCCTTGAACGAGGGTCAAGAAAAACGACAAAATTACATCTTTTCAACCTTGATTTAACCAATCTTGAACAAGGGTCAAAATAATTCCAAATCTCATAAAAATAGGTGTCCATGCTTATCTCTCAAATGGGTATCTAAATCTACTTTAAAATTTTATTTCCAGAGAAAGTCGACAAAAGTGGATATTTTCAATCTTGGTTTGACCAACCTTGAACGAGGGCCAAAATAGCTTTGAATCTCATAAAAATATGTCAATCCATGCTTATCTATCAAATGGGTACCTAAATTTACTTTCAAAACTCAAATCTGATAAAGTCGACAAAAGTGCATATTTTTAACCTTGGTTTGACTAACCTTGAAGGAGGGCCAAAATATCTCGAAATATCATAAAAAGAGGTGTCCATCCTTATGTCTGAAATGGGTACCTAAATCCACTTTCAAAACTCAATTATGTGAAAGTCGATAAAAATGGATATTTTCAACCTTGGTTTGACTAAACTTGAACGAGAGCCAAAATAGCTACAAATATCATAAAAATAGGTGTCCATGCTTATCCTTCAAATGGGTGCCTAATTCCATTTTCAAAACTCAATTCCGAGAAAGTCGACAAAATTGTGTAATTTCAACCTTGGTTTGAACAACCTTGAACGAGGGTCAAAATAGCTCAAAATCTCATAAAAATAGGTGTCCATACTTATTTCTCAAATGGGTACCTAAATCCAATTTCAAAACTCAATTCTGAGAAAGTCGACAAAAGTGCATATTTTCAAACTTAGTTTGACCAACATTGAACCCGGGCCAAAATAGCTCCAAATCTCATAAAAATAGGTGTCCATGCTTATCTCTCAAATGGGTACCTAATTCCACTTTAAAAACTCAATTCTGAGAATGTTGACAAAAGTGTGTCTTTTCAACATTTATTTGACTACCCTTGAACGAGGGTCTAAATAACTGCAAATCTCATAAAAATAGGTGTCCATGCTTATCTCTCAAATGGGTACCTAAATCCAATTTCAAAACCGAATTCTGAGAAAGTCAATAAAAGTGCATATTTTCAACCTTGGTTTGACCAACCTTGAACAAGGGCCAAAAGAGCCCTAAATCTCATAAAAATAGGTGTCCATGCCTATCTCTCAAATGGGTACCTAAATCCACTTTAAAAACTCAATTCCGAGATAGTGGAAAAAACTGCATATTTTCAACCTTGGTTCAACCAACCTTGAATGAGGGCCAAAATAATGCCAAATGTCATAAAAATAAGTGTCCATGCTTATCTCCCAAACGGGTATCTAAATCCACTTCCAAAATTTAGTTCCAAGAGATTCGACAAAACTTCATATTTTCAACTGGGGTTTGACCAACCTTGAACGAGGGCCAAACTAGCTCCAAATCTTATAAAAATAGGTGTACATGCTTATCTCTCAAATGGGTACCTAATTCCACTTTAAAAACTCAATTCCGAGAATGCCGGCAAAAGTGTGTCTTTTCAACATTGATTTGATGACCCTTGAACGAGGGTCAAAATAGCTCCAAATCTCATAAAAATAGGTGTCCATGCTTATCTCTCAAAGGGGTACCTAAATCCAATTTCAAAACATAATTCTAAGAAAGTCGAAAAAAGTGCATATTTTCAACCTAGGTTTGACCAACCTTGAACGAGGGCCCAAAGAGCCCCAAATCTCATAAAAATAGGTGTCCATGCTTATCTCTCAAATGGGTTCCTAATTCCACTTTAAAAAGCCAATTATGAGATAGTGGAAAAAACTGCATATTTTCAACCTTGGTTTAACCAACCTTGAACGAGGACCAAAATAGCGCCAAATCTCATAAAAATAGGTGTCCATGCTTATCTCTCAAATGGGTATCTAAATCCAATTCCAAAATTTAGTTCGAAGAGAGTCGACAAAAGTTCATATTTTTAGCCTGGGTTTGACCAACCTTGAATGAGAGACAAACTAGCTCTAAATCTTATAAAAATAGATGTCCATGCTTATGTCTAAAATGGGTACCGAAATCCACTTTCAAAACTCAATTCTAATAAAGTCGACATAAGTCCATATTTTCAACCTTGGTTTGACCAACATTGAACAAGGGTTAATGTCTTAAAACTAGGTGACCATGCTTATATCTCAAATGAGTACCTAAATCCACTTCAAAACTCAATTACAAGAAAGTCAACAAAAGTGCGTCTTTTAAACCTTAGTTTGTCCAACCTTAAACAAGGGTCAAAATAGCTCCAAATCTCATAAAAATAGGTGTCCATGCTTATCTCTCAAATGGGTAACTAAATCCACTATAAAAACTCAATTTCGAGATAGTGGAAAAAACTGCATATTTTCCACCTTGGATTGACCAACCTTGAATGAGGTCCAAAATAGCTCCAAATCTCATAAAAATAGGTTTCCATGCTTATCTCTCAAATGTTTACCTAATTCTACTTTCAAAACTTAATTTTGATAAAGTCAAAAAAAGTGCATCTTTTGAACCTTGGATAAACAAACTTTGAAGAAGAGAAAACAGAGCTCCAAAACTCATAAAAATAGGTGTCCATGGTTATCTCTCAAATGGGTATCTAAATCTACTTTAAATTTCAATTCCGTGAAAGTTGACAAAATTGCATATTTTCAACCTTGCTTTGACCAACCTTGAAAGAGGGCCAAAATAGCTTCAGATCTCATGAAAATAGTTGTCCATGCTTGTCTCTCAATTGGGTACCTAAATCCACTTTCAAAACTCAATTCCAAGAAAGTCGAAAAAAGTGCATATTTTCATCCTTGGTTCGACCAACCTTGAATGAGGGCAAAAATAGATTTGAATCTCATAAAAATAGGTGTTCATGAGTATCTCTAAAATGGGTACCTAAATGAACTTTCAAAACTCAATTCTGAGAAAGTCGACAAAAGTACATATTTTTAGCCTTGGATGAGGGCCAAAATAGCTCTAAATCTAATAAAAATAGGTTTCCAGGCTTATCTCTCAAATGGGTGCCTAAATCCAATTTCAAGAAAGTAGTGGAAAAGTGCATCAAAACTCAATTCCAAGAAAGTTAACAAAAGTGCATCTTTTTAACCTTGGTTTGACCAAATTTGAACTAGGGCCAAAATAGCTCCAAATCTCATAAAAATAGGTGTCCATGCTTATCTCTCAAATGGGTATGTAAATCTACTTTAAAATTTCAATTCCAAGAAATTCAACCAAAGTGCATCTTTTAAACACTGGTTTCACCAACATTGAAGGAGGGCCAAATAGCCTCAAATCTAAAAAAAATAGGTGTCCATGCTTATCTCTCAAATGCGTACCTAAATCCACTTTCAAAATTAAATTCTGAGAAAGTTGAAAAAAGTGGATATATTACACCTTGGCTTGACCAACCTTAAACGAGGGCCAAAATAGCTCCAAATCTCTCAAATGGGCACCTAAATCCACTTTCAAAACTCAATTCCGAGAATGTCGACAAAAGTACATCTTTTCAACCTTGGCTTGACCAACCTTGAACTAGGGCCAAAATAACTCCAAATCACATAAAAATAGGTGTCCATGCTTATCTCTCCAATGGGTATCTAAAACCACTTTAAAATTATAATTACGAGAAAGTCGACAAAAGTGCATATTTTGAACCTTTATTTGACCAACCTTAAACGAGGGCTAAAATAACTCCAAATCTCATAAAAGTAGGCGTCCACACTTATCCATCAAATGGGAACCTAAATCAACTTTCAAAACGCAATTCTGAGAAAGTCGACAAAAGTGCATATTTTCAACCTTTGTTTTACTAACCTTGAATGAGGGCCAAAATAGCTTGAAATCTCATTAAAATAGGTGTCCATGCTTAACTCTCAAATGGGTATCTAAATCTACATCAAAATTTTAAATACGAGAAAGTCGACAAAAGTGCATATTTTCAACCTTGGTTTGACCTTCCTTTAATGGGGGCTAAAATATCTCGAAATCTCATAAAAATAGGTCTCCATGCGTATCTCGCAGATGGGTACCTAAATCCACTTTCAAAACTCAATTCCGAGAAAGTCGACAAAAGTGCATATTTTTAGTTTTGGTTCGTCCAACCTTGAATGAGGGCCAAAGTAGCTCCAAATCCCATAAAAATAAGTTTCCATACATATCTCTCAAATGGGTACCTAAATTCACTTTCAAAAATTTTCCAAAAAATTAGACAAAAGTGCATATTTTCAACCTTGGTTTGACCAACCTTGAACTAGGGTGACAATCACTCCAAATCTCATAAAAATAGGTGTCCACACTTATCTCTCAAATGGGTATCTAAATCTACTTTAAAATTTCAAATCCAAGAAAGTCAACAAAAGTGCATCTTTTCAACCTTGGTTTCACCAACCTTGAAAGAGGGCCAAAGTAGCTCCAAATATCATAAAAATAGGTGTCCATGCTTATCTCTCAAATGGTTACCTAAATCCACTTTAAAAATTCGAGTTCGAGAAAGTTGACAAAAGTGCATATTTTCAACCTTGGTTTGACCAACCTTAAAAGTGCATATTTTCAACCTTGGTTTCCATGCTTATCTCTCAAATGGGTACCTACATCAACTTTCAAAACTCAATTTCAAGAAAGTCGATAATAGCTCCAAATCACATAAAAATAGGTGTCCATGCTTATTTCTCAAATGGGTATCTAAATCCACTTTAAAATTTTAATTACGAGAAAGTTGGAAAAAATGCATATTTTCATCCTTGGTTTGACTAACCTTAAACAAGGGCTAAAATAGCTCCAAATCTCATAAAAGTAGGTGTCCACACCTATCCCTCAAATGGATACCTAAATACACTTTCAAAACTCAATTCCGAGAAAAACAACAAAAGTGCATCTTTTCAACCTTAGTTTGAACAACCTTGAATGAGGGACAAAATAGCTCAAAATATCATTAAAACAGATGTCCATGTTGATCTCTCAAATGGGTATATAAATCTACTTTAAAGTGTCAATTTTGAGAAAGTCAACAAAAGTGCATATTTTCAACCTTGGATTGACCAACATTTAACGGGGGCCAAAATAGCTCCAAATATCATAAAAATAGCTATCTATCCTTATCTTTCAAATGGCTACCTAAATCCACTTTCAAAACTCAATTCTAAGAAAGTCGACAAAACTACATATTTTCAACCTTGGTTTGACCAACCTTGCATAGGGGCGAAAATAGCTCCAAATATCATAAACAAATGTGTCATTGGTTATCTCTAAAAGGGGTACCTAAATACACTTTCAAAACTCAATTCTAAGAAAGTCAACAAAACTGGATCTTTTCCAAATTCATTTGACCAATGTTTTCAAAATTTGTTTGACCAAGTGTCATTGGTTATCTCTCAAATGGTTGTCTAAAACTACTTTAAAATTTCAATTTCGAGAAAATTGACAAAAATGCATATTTCCAACCTTGGTTTGACCAACCTTGAGATTCAAAATAGCTCCAAATGTCATAAAGATAGGTGTCCGTGCTTATATCTCAAATGGGTACCTAAATCTACTTTCCAAACTCAATTCCGAGAAAGACGACAAAAGTGCATATTTTCAACCTTGGTTTGAACAACCTTAAAAAAGGGCTAAAATAACTCCAAATCTCATAAACATAGGTGTCGATGCTTATATCTCAAATGGGTACCTAAATCCACTTTCAAAAATCAATTTCGAGAAAGTCGACAAAAGTTCATCTTTACAACCTTGGTTTGAACAACCTTGAATCAGGCCCAAAATAGCTCCAAATATCATAAAAATAGGTGTCCATGTTTATTGCTCAAATGGGTATATAAATCTAATTTAAAATTTCAATTTAGAGAATGTCGACAAAAGTGCATATTTTCAACCTTGGTTTGACCAACCTTGAACGAGGGCCAAAATAGCTCCAAATCTCAAAAAATAAGTTTCCATGCTTATCACTGAAATGGGTACCTAAATACACTTTCAAAACTTAGTTTCAAGAAAGTCAACAAAAGTGCATATTTTCAGGGCCAAAATAGGTCCAAATCTCATAAAAATAGGTGTCCATCCTTATCTCTCAAATGGATATCTAAATCGAATTTAAAATTTCAATTCTGAGAAAGTCGACAAAAGAGCATATTTTTTACCTTGGATTGACTAACCTTAAACGAGGGCCAAAACAACTCCAAATCTCATAAAAATAGGTTTCCATGTTTACCTCTTGAATGGGTTCCTAAATCCACTTTCAAAACTCAATTCCAAGAAATTCGACAAAAGTGCATATTTTAAACCTTGAACGAGTGCCAAAATAGATCCAAATCTCATAAAAATTAGCGTCCATGCTTATCTCTCAAATGGGTACCTAAATCCAGTTTCAAAACTCAATTATGAAAAAGATGACAAAAGTGCATATTTTCAACCTTGGTTTGACCAACCTTGAATGAGGGCCAAAGTAGCTCCAAATTTCATAAAAATAGGTGGTCATGCTTATCTCTCAAATGGGTATCTAAATCTACTCTAAAATTCGAATTCCGAGGAAGTCGACAAAATTGCATTTTTTCAACCTTGGTTTGACTAAACTTCAACGCGGGCCAAAATAGTTCCAAATATCATAAATATAGGTGTCTATGCTTATGTCTCAAATGTGTACCTAAATCCACTTTCAAAACTCAATTCCATGAAAATCGACAAAAGTGCATATTTTCAAGCCTTATTTGACCAAGGTTGAACGATGGCCAAAATACCTCTAAATCTCATAAAAATAGGTGTCCATGCTTATCTCTCAAATGGGTACCTAAATCCACTTTCAAAACTCAGTTCTAAGAAAGTGGCAAAAAGTGCATATTTTTTACCTTGGTTTGACCAAGATTGAATGAGCACCAAAATAACTCCAAATCTCATAAAAATAGGTATCCATGCTTATCTCTAAAATAGGTAGCTAAATCCACTTTCAAAACTCAATTCCGAGAAAGTTGACAATAGTGCATCTTTTCAACCTTGGTTTGACCAACCTTGACCGAGGGCCAAAATAACTCCAAATCTCATAAAAATAGGTGTCCATTATTATCTCTCAAATTGGTACCCAAATCTACTTTAAAAACTCAATTTCGAGAAAGTGGAAAAAAGTGCAATTTTCAACCTTGGTTTGAATAACCTTAAACGAGGGCCAAAATAGCTCCAAATGTCATAAAAATAGGTGTCGATGCTTATTTCTGAAATGGATCCCTAAATCCACTTTAAAAACTCAATTATGAGAAAGTCAACAAAGGTTCATCTTTTCAACCTTCATTTGACCAACCTTCAATGAGGGCCAAAATATCTATGAATCTCATAAAAATAGGTGTCCATGCTGATCTCTCAAATGGGTACTTAAATCCAATTTCAAAACTAAATTTGGAAAAAGTCGACAAAAGTGCATATTTTCAACCTTGAATGAGGGCCAAAATAACTCTAAATGTCATAAAAATAGGTGTCAATGCTTATCTCTCAAATGGGTACCTAAATCCACTTTTAAAACTCAATTCCGAGAAAGTAGAAAAAATGCATATTTTCAACCTTGGTTTGACCAACCTTGAACGAGGGCCAAAATTGTTCCAAATCTCGTAAAAATAGGTTCCCATGCTTATCTCTCAAATGGGTAGCTAAATCAAGTTTGAAAACTCAATTTTGATAAAATGGATAAACTTGCATATTTTCAACCTTGGTTTGAAAAACCTTGAACGAGCGCCAAAATAGCTCCAAATGTCATAATAATAGGTTTCCATGCTTATCTCTCAAATGGTTACCTAAATCCGCTTTCAAAACTAAATTCCCAGAAAGTTGACAATAAGTGCCAATATATTACCAAATATCATAAAAATAGGTGTCCATGCCTATCTCTCAAATTGGTATCTAAATCCACTTTAAAATTTCAATTTCGGGAAAGTCGACAATAGTGCATATTTTCAACCTTGGTTTGACCAACCTTGAACGAGGGGAAAAATAGATCAATATCTCATAAAAATAGGCATCTATGCTTATCTCTCAAATGGGTACCTAAATCCACTTTCAAAACTCAATTCCGAGAAAGTTGACAAAAGTGCATATTTTCAACCTTGGTTTGACCAACCTTGAATGAGTGCCAAAATAACTCCAAATCTCATAAAAATAGGTGTCCATGCTTATCTCCAAAATAGGTACCTAAATCCACCTTCAAAACTCAAATCCGAGAAAGTCGACAATAGTGCATGTTTTCAACCTTGGTTTAACCAACCTTGAACAATGGCCGAAATAGCTCCAAATCTCATAAAAATAGGTGTCTGTGCTTATCTCTCAAATGGGTACCTAAATCCACTTTACAAACTCAATTCCAAGAAAGTGGACAAAAGTGCATATTTTCAACCTTGGTTTGACCAACCTTAAACGAGGGACAAAATAGCTCCAAATGTAATAAAAATAGGTTTCCATGCTTATCTCTCGAATAGGTACCTAAATCGACTTTCAAAACTCATTTTTGAGAAAGTCAACAAAAGTGCATCTTTTCAACCTTGATTTTCCAACCTTCAACGAGGGCCAAAATATCTACGAATATCATAAAAATAGGTGTCCATGCTTATCTCTCAAATGGGTACCTAAATCCACTTTCAAAAATCAATTTCAAGAAAGTCAACAAAAGTGCATCATTTCAACCTTGGTTTTACCAACCTTCAACGAGGGCCAAAATCTCAACAAATCTAATAAAAATAGGTCTCCATGCTTATCTCTCGAATGGGTACCTACATCCACTTTCAAAAGTCAATTCCGATAAATTTGACAAAAGTACATCTTTTCAACGTAGGTTTGACAAACTTTGTATGAGGTGTCCATTATTATATCTTGAATGGGTACAGTGGATATTTTCGACCTTGGTTTGACCAACCGTGAATGAGGGCAAAAATAGCTCCAAATCTCATAAAAATAGGCATCCCCTCCTATATCTCAAATGGGTATCTAAATCTACTTTAAAATTTCAATTCCAAGAAAGTCGATCAAAGTGCATATTTTCAACATTGGTTTGAACAACCTTGGAATGAGGGCCAAAATAGCTCCAAATATCATAAAAATAGGTGTCCATCCGTATGTCTCAAATGGGTATCTAAATCCACTTTCAAAACTGAATTCCGAGAAAGTCGCAAAAAGTGCATATTTTCAACCTTGGTTTGACCAACCTTCAACGACTAGAATAGCTCCAAATATCATAAAAAATAGGTGTCCATGCTTATCTCTCAAATGGGTATCTAAATCCACTTTCAAAACTCAATTACTAGAAAGTCGATAAAAGTGCATATTTTCAACCTTGTTTAACCAACCTTGAACGAGTGCCAAAATAGCTACAAATATCATAAAAATAGGTCTCCATGCTTATCTCTCAAATTGGTACCTAATTACACTTTCAAAACTCAATTCCGAGAAAGTCGACAAAATTGCATATTTTTAACCTTGAATGAGGGCCAAAGTAGATCCAAATCTCATAAAAGTGGGTGTCTATTCTTATCTCTCAAAGGGGTACCTGAATCCACTTTCATAACTCAATTCTGAAAAAGTCAACAAAATTGCATCTTTTCAACCTTGGTTTGACAAACCTTGAATGACGACGAAAATAACTCCAAATCTAATAAAAATAGGTGTCTATGCTTATCTCTCAATTGGGTTTCTAAATCTACTTTAAAATTTCAATTCCAAGAAAGTCAACAAAAGTGCATATTTTCAACTTTGGTTTGACTAACCTTGAATGAGGGCCAAAACAGCTCCAAATCTCCTAAAAATAGGTTTCCATTCTTATATCTCAACTGGTTATCTAAATCTACTTTAAAATTTCAATTCCAATAATGTCGATAAAAGTGCATATTTTCAACATTGGTTTGACCAACCTTTAATGAGGGCCAAAATAGCTCAAAATCTCATAAAAATAGGGGTCCATGTGTATCTTTCAAATGGGTACCTAAATCCACTTTCAAAACTCAATTTCGAGAGAGTCGACAAAAGTGCATATTTTAAACCTTGGACTAAACAACCTTGAACGATTGTGAAAATAACTCCAAATCTAATAAAAATAGGTGTCCATGCTTATCTCTGAAATGGGTATCTAAATACTTTAAAATTTCAATTCCGAGAAAGTTGACAAAAGTGCATATTTTCAACCTTGGTTTGGACAACCTTGAATGAGGGTCAAAATAGTTCCAAATCTAATAAAAATATGTGTTCATGTTTATCTCTCATATGGGTAGCTAAATCCACTTTCAAAACTCAATTAAAGAAAGTCAACAAAAGCGCATATTTTCAACCTTGGTTTGACCAACCTTGAACGAGGGCCAAAATACCACGAAATCTCATAAACATAGGTGTCCATGCTTAACTCTCTATTGGGTATCTAAATCTACTTTAAAATTTCAATTCCGAGAAAGTCGAAAAAAGAGAATATTTTGAACCTTGCTTTGAACAACGTTGAAAGAGGGCCAAAATAGCTTTGAATCTCATAAAAATATGTCAATCCATGCTTATATGTCAAATGGGTACCTAAATTTACTTTCAAAACTCAATTCTGAGAATCTTGACAAAAGTCCATATTTTCAACCTTGGTTTGACCATCCTTGAATGAGGGAAAAAGTAGCTCCAAATCTCATAAAAATAAGTGTCGCTTATCTCTCAAATGGGTACCTAAATCAACTTTCAAAACTTAATTCCAATAAATGAGACAAAAGTGCATATTTTCAACCTTTGTTTGACCAATCTTGAATGCGGGCCAAAATATCTCCAAATCTCATAAAAATAAGTGTCCATGCTTATCTCTCAAATGGGTATCTAAATCTACTTTAAAATTGCAATTTTGATAAAGTCGACAAAGGTGCATATTTTAAACCTTTGTTTGAACAACATTGAATGAGGGACAAAATAGCTCCAAATCTCATGAAAACAACTGTCCATGCTTACCTCTTAAATGGGTACCTAAATCCACTTTCAAAACTCATTTTTGAGGAAGTCGACAAATGTGCATATTTTCAACCTTGGTTTGGCCAACCTTGAACGAGGGCCAAAATAGATTCATATCTCATAAAAATAGGTGTCCATGCTTATATCTCAATTGGGTACCTAAATCCACTTTCAAAACTCTATTCCAAGAAATTCGATTAAAGTGCATCTTCTCAACCTTGGTTTGACCAACGTTGAATGAGGCGAAAAATAACTCCAAATCTCATAAAAATAAGTGTCGATGCTTATCTCTGAAATGGGTATCTAAATCTACTTTAAAATTTAAAATTTGGTAAAGTCAACAAAAGTGCATATTTTCAACCTTGGTTTGCCCAACCTTAAAAGTGAATATTTGCAACCTTGGTTTAACCAACCTTGATCGAGGGCCAAAATAGATTCAAATTCCATAAAATTAGTCGTCCATGCTTATCTCTCAAGTTTGTACTTAAATGCACTTTCAAAACTCAATTCCGAGAAAGTTGACAAAAAACATATTTTCAACCTTGGTTTGACCAACCTTGAACGAGGGCCAAAATAGTTCCAAATCTCATAAAAATAGGTGTCCATGTTATCTCTCTAATGGGTATCTAAATCTACATTAAAATTTCAATTCTGAGAAAGTTGGCAAAAGTGCATATTTTCAACTTGTTGTGCCCCTACCCAACAGCCTTTAAAAAAAAATATTATTTCATCAAATAAAATTGTATTTTGTTTTGATGAAATGTTTGAATTTTATATGGCTAAATTAAAGAATTGATAGCTACTGAAATGGTGATATTCCAGAAGCTACTGAAACATGAAATTCAATGTTTTTAAAGAAAACCTTTGCAAACTATGGATTAGTGACAAAATTACTATTTTGAAATTATTATTTTGAGTGGATAAGTGTTAATAATTTGTCATAATCAATTAGTGATTTCTTATCCATATATTTATCCTTCGATTATGTGATTTTGTTATCATAAATATTGATAAGGTTTTTGTAAGGCTGATTATTGTATTGTTGGCACCTTATAAATGGGTAATTTTGATTCGATTATTCAACTTGGTAATTTCGATTCATGAGACGATGGATATTGGATGATACAACCATGCATTCAAGTTAAAGAGTTTTACTAAGCCTATTATATTATTTTTGCTACATTATTAAAAAGTGTTAAATAATTAAAGATCAAATTTGTATCTTTTTAATTAATAGACTTTATTTATTTTTATTATTTATACAAAATAAATAAATCTTTTAATTATTTTGTATAAATATTATGTATTAATAAAGTTCTTTGATCTTTTTATTGTTTACCTAGAATATTAGGTATAATTAACACTTTATTTTAATTTTATTTGCAAAAATACCAGGAATCAACGTAAACTTTATTCATGACTCATGACTAAAAGAATCGCCCTTGGCTTCATCATTATTTTATCTAAGACTGAAGTTGAGTACATGTTTATTACTATAAAGTTAGTTGGTATTTTGATTAATAAAGCATGTTTATATCTTAATACTTAAATATCATGTCTTTATAAATAAAAAATTACTTGAAGGGAAAAGTATAGTCTCGAAAGGACTAATATTTCTCTTTGTTTCCATTTAACTAACTTTATATATATATGGTAAATTGAGTCATTGAATGATGTGTTGAAGGTTTTGCTTTCATGCTTTTTCATAAAACTCTAATGCCATCGGCGATATTGCATGGTACTTATTTCATTGAAATTCAATGGATGGTCGAGATTGATACGGGATTGATAATAACTTGCTTATGGCATTTTTACTGATTTAAATATTACAGAGTCATCGCAAAAATTATTTTTTTCCTGAATTCCATTGATATCATCAAAATTACCAAAATACCTCAAGATTAACCGGTTTATAATTTACTTGCATCGCTTTGAAACCTGAAAATCTGGTGTTATCAAATCGCTATGGAAATTGTAAAGATAAAAGAAATATTGATATCCCAAGGATCACGAAGATATGCTATCAGATCTTTCTCATTATCAAAATCATGAAGATTATGGTTATCGCAGGATTGTTGAAAGGAACAAGAATTTTTCACTACGTCCAGCATAAAAGGGAAGTTTCTGATTCTCCATCATTTTTCTTTTATGATAATTCTGTTGTTTTATCATGCATTTTAAACATGATGTGGAAAAGGATTCAGTTGATATTCTGTGCTATCATTTCTGCATAAATCTCTTTTCCCAGAATTGATGTGGAAGATAGAATATAATTCAATCGCAATATTAAAAATTGTTTGTATTTAAGATTTTCGGGTTGATGCAGGTTAAAGGAGCATTCGTGGCTGGATTGGAGGATACTGTTATGATTCTGGAGTTGTTATATGAAGAAAAAGCTTATCATGAATTTCGTTCTCAGCTAAGTAACAGAAAACACGTTCTCAAATAACAAGCGTTTTTCCGAGCTACATTGTGGGCAAATGGAGGCAGTTCTAAGAAATCTGCCACATGGGTTTTCTTCCGATCGGACCCATTTAGTTATACTTAGGGGGATTTTTCCAGAAAATGATTGATTCTAGGCGATTTCGAGGATCCTTTGAGCACGATTTTGGCAGTTGCGGCCGGCAACGAAATGGTGGTTTCCAGAAATTCGCCTGTTGCAGAGCTTAATTTGTTTTGTTTTCTTCTGATCTTGGTTTATTTAAACCCAGAAGAATTTGATTGTAAGAGGGGGGGGGAAGGAGACTAGACTGAGATATTTCTCTCTCAGATCAAAACATTGCTGCCTGGAGTAATTCTGGAAATGCTCAACAGTATTGAAGAATGTCTTTTTCAATGTTTGAAGAGCAAATCAAGAGCTGGAGATGGGAATTAGACTGTATGCTGCTAATGCTTAAGATATTTCTCTCTTGAAAGCTCAGAAATACTGCTGTTAAAGGGTCGATAGTTTGGGAAAGGGAGGACAAGACCGATGTTTGATCTATCTGTGTCTCGAGACAGTTAACTGTCAGTAGCTACAGCGTTTGGACTGGTGATGTTTAATACATATATACAGTTTTTATACTTTACATATGATTTATAATGTCTTTTGGTTTTGCCACTCGTTCTGCTATATTATGAATGTTTGTGATAATTTCCTTGAAGAATTGTGCAAATATTATTTATAAATATCGACTGTTCCTGTTTCCGATCTCGTTGATACATCATGTTCTATAATGAATGATTGATATCGTTGTTATATAATGTGTAACGATTTCTGTATGGTTTTGTAATATTTGAATGTCTTTAAATATTATCAAATGTTTGCATACAGTGTCCTTATCAACATAAATCGATTACAGGTTAATTGTTTCGCCGCTCCTGATCAGGATAAGAAGTAGGATAGGATAATATGTTGTTTATTTTCTGCAAATTATATTATTTAAAAAAAAACCTATTTGAACCAGATCCCTCTCTATGAATTACAGTCAGATTATTCTTGTTGTAATTATTGTACAAGGTGTAGATAACATGTCTTTGTAAAATATTAACTGTGTGTGTATTCATTTCTTTGTATTTATACTTCATCAGACTTAAGTTAATTAATTTTGATAGTCTAATATCTTGTAACATATAACCTGAATTAACTTGTGTGAATCATAAAGATAGGTTTGACTAACAATCAGTAGCATTAATGTTTGTCATAAGTCTTTCAGACTTTTAGGCCAACAGAGCCTTTAAACTTGTCGGGAACGACTAACCCAAACAGCTTGGAGCCTGCTCTAAGGATCCCGGTCTGGGTCGTCTCCCCCGTTGCGGGCTTAGTCAAGTACGCCCGTCAACACAACCTTAGTTTGACCAACCTTGAACCAGGGCCAAAATAGCTCCAAATCTCATCAAAATAGGTGTCCATGCTTATCTCTCAAATGGGTACCGTAATCCACTTTAAAAACTCAATTTCGATACAGTCGACAAAAGTGCATATTTTCAACCTTGGTTTGACCAACCTTTAACAAGGGCCAAAATAGCTCCAAATCTCCTAAAAATAGGTATCCATGCTTATCTGTCAAATGGGTACTAAATTAGCTTTCAAAACTCAATTCCGAGAAAGTCAACAAAAGCGCATGTTTTCAACCTTAGTTTGACCAACCTTCAGCGAAGTCCAAAATAGCTCCAAATCTCATAAAAATAGTTGTCCATTCTTATCTCTCAAATGGGTATCTAATTCCACTTTAAAATTTCATTTCCGAAAAAGTTGACAAAAGTGCATTTTTCAAACTTTGTTTGATATCAATGAATGAGGACCAAAATAGATCCAAATCTCATAAAAATAAATGTTCATGCTTATCTCTCAAATGGGTACCTAAATCCACTTTTGAAACTCAATTTCGAGAAAGTTGAAAAAAGTGGATATTTTTAACCTTGGTTTGACCAACCTTGAACAGGTACCAAAGTAGCTTCAAATGTCATAAAAATAGTGTCCATGCTTATTACTCAAATGGGTATCTAAATCTACGTTAAAATTTAAATTCCAATAAAGTCAACAAAAGTGTATATTTTCAACCTTGATTTGAACAACATTGAATCAGGCCAAAATTGCTCCAAATATTATAAAAATTGGTTTCCTCACTTATTTCTCAAGTGGGTACCTAAATCCACTTTTAAAACTCAATTTTGAGAAACTCGACAAGAGTGCATCTTTTCAACCTTGGTTTGACCAACCTTGAATGAGGGCCAAAATAGATGCAAATCTCATAAAAATAGGTGTCCATGCTTATCTGTCAAATGGGTTCCTAAATCTAGTTTCAAAACTCAATTCAGAGAAAGTCGAGAACAATGCATATTTTCAACCTTGGTTTGACCAACCTTGAATGAGGGCCAAAATAGCTCCAAATGTCATAAAAATAGGTGTCCATGCTTGTATTTCGAATGGGTACCTAAATCCACTTTCAAAACTCAATTTTGAGAAAGTCGACAAAAGTGCATATTTTCAACCTTGGTTTGACCAACCTTAAACAAGGCTCAAAATAGCTCTAAATCTCATAAAAATAGGTGTCCATGCTTATCTCTCAAATGGGTACCTAAATTCACTTTCAAAACTCAATTCCGAAAAAGTTGACAAAAGTGTATATTTTCAACCTTGATTTGAGTAACCTTTAATGAGAGCCAAACTAGCTCCAAATATCATAAAAATAGGTGTCCATGCTTATCTCTCAAATGGGCACCTAAATCTACTTTAAAAACTCAATCCCTAGGAAGTCGACAAAAGTGCATATTTTCAACCTTGGTTTCACCAACCTTGAACGAGGGTCAATTTAGCTCTGAATCTCATAAACATAGGTGTTATGGAGAGAAATTCTGATGGCTTGGGGTACCACAATAGACAGCTTGACTCTAGAAATCAATCCTTTCCAATATGCAATAGAAATTAAACGTCTAACACTAAAGGATCAGACCTCGTACCTTATTCCGGACGGTTGAAGTAGATCCCCATTGAGCTTTCCAATCTTCAGCTTGAATTGCTATATTACTTCCTCAACAACAAGTAAACAACACAAGCATTCTATATATCATGGTGTTAGATCTATTTTAGCATATATAATCAATAATGTAAAAGCATTTGACATAATCCCAGGGATAAAATATTCATTCAAATACACATCATTGGACAGGAAAATATATTTCTATTAATATAAATCATATATTACAAGATACAACCTCTGACGGCATGTCTGCAAACCAGAGAAACTGAATCCCCCACTTGGGTCTCCACCACTTCAATCCTCCATCTCTCGATAGGAAGCTCACAAGAAAAAGGCAAGCTTGGGAAGAACACAAAAGTGCTCCAAGGGACAAAGGGATGCAGACTCAAGCATAAGTTTCGACAACAATGGACTATAGTTTCTTTGCTCTCAATCCTCTCTTATGCCTTCAATGTACCAAGGGGTTCCTTATATAGCTTTTCAAAGGGGTAATGAAAGGTCGAATCCGAGCGATCTCAGGGCATATGGAAGGCCAGGAGTCAAATGAGTGGGATCCATGTCAAGGAAAACTCCAAAAGGATTTGGAATATGCACACATCCCAATGTACGCGGTTATATGGGTCAAACCTACGTATGTACGCGCTTATAGGTTTAAAAGTCGTGTATAGTATTTTTCATGTGTTTTTAGGGATGATCAAGGAAACATCAAAGGACAAAAAGTGGTCCATAGGGGCTAAGGAGTCTGCAGCGGGACAGGGGAAGGCCATACAAAGTGTGATTCACCTAGAGTGGTCAAATCTGCTATAACAGATGCCCCCTAATGTATGAGATCAGAGGGGTTATATGATGGCCAAAATACATTATAAGTCCATCCCAGAAGTGGAGTGATGAAGGATCCAAAATGGAAGACCAACCACCTAATAAGCATAGTACAATAATACAACTCTGCATATAACTACAAGTACATATAGCAATCCTGGATACATAAGAGTACAATGGCCATGAATAGGCATGATACATGATGTCACATATGTGGTCATAGCCACGTACAATATACATAGATTAGAATCTCCATGATGAAGATATACAAAGGACCATGATCTCCAAAATGACTGAAGATATATAATAGATCAAGATCTCCATAGTGGCTGGAAATGTCTGACATATACTGGAATCAAGTCACGAGAGCTGAAATCTCATGAACAATGGCACGATCAAGGAGGTAGCATATAAGAGATGCCACCAATCTGGAAAGTCTTCTACACAAACTGCTATGAGTACATGTCCTACTATGCGAATAGAGGTGTCGAGGTCGAACATAGTAGTCCATCATCTGATTACTGGTCATTAATGTATACCGTTAACAGACGCGAGATCACCCACCAACGATGAAAATGGGAATCAAGGTACTAGAGTGCAAACTAACAAGTGTGAATAAATGTGTTGAGGTCGAACACTTGAGAGTATCCATCGATCAATGGACATTGATGTATTCCCAAGAAACTGTCAATGGTGAGAGAACCTACCACTGATGACTACAAGTCTCAAGGCACTCAAAATGACTTTAATTCCAATTCCAGAATAAATGATCTGAAGTCGATGGGATGAAATCCGCTAGAAGGAGGGCATTAAGGAATCCCCCATCATCCAAGACGAGGTACTCAGCAAAGTTGTATAATGTGGAAGGACTCGATCATAAGGTGCATGAACCAGTAACTGTACCGGGAATGGCCGACATGCAAAGTCAAGATAACTAAGGAATGGCTGACTTAGGTTTCAAATTCCTTTGAAAAAGAGCATAACGGCGTATGGTGACTGAATGAAGGCAGCATAGACTCGATATGCAAACTGGGACATCTCTATGACACAGGAGGCATCAACAAAGGCTCCATGGGGACCGGAAGATTAACCAATCGGTGGAGATAAACTCAGATAAATGAGTACAGCTCCTAAAGGAAAAATATAACCCAACCAATGGATGTGATATACAGTGCTCTGTTAGAAGGCGACACGACTTGACAGCTGCCACAGATAACATCTCTCCTTGTCTGGATTTTTGGTTTCTTGATTTTTTTGGACTTTTTCAGTTATTTGAAAAGCTTGAAAAAAGAATAAACTAGCTTTATAGTTACAAACTAGGAGGAGACAAGTGTCATAATGGAAAACAAACTAGTTCCAAGAAGTGGAACATACCTATGCTCAATGTAAGGATACATGTGTAGGATATCGACACTCGGGGGAAAATCCCCTCCCGGTAAAAAGGGAAATCAAGTTGTGAAGGATATAAAAAATGGCTCTGCATGGCTAGACATGAGACAAGCTCGGGCTATATGGCTGAAACGCAATGTCAGGGGAGCCAGCATAAAGCTCAATGAGGCAGGAAAAGCTCATGATAATGCATTCACAACTTGACATGAGGGAGTCTTGAGGGAAATAGGCCAAGAGGAGTATGAGGCTCTTGCAAAATGTCATGGTAGTACTATACAATGGACTCCCATGCCCTAAAGGAGAAAACATCGGCATGGGCACCAAATGAAAATAAGGCGCTAACTAGGGTACCCATGTAAGGTGAAGCTCTACCACTCACATCATGCCACTTCTAAAGCAGCAAGAAGGTTCTGTGACATAATAGAGTGGGTTCGTACCTAAGTACATGGTGATATGGTCATACGGTCATGCAAAATGCAAATGGTGGTGAATCTAACCTATATGCCAGTTTAGACATGATACCTACGATCGGCACGAACGGGTCAATCCAATGGCTGAAACGACATTGAAAAAGGTCTTCTACATCACAAATTATGTCAAAAATGGTCAAAAATGGTTAGAAAATGTCGAAGCTATAGGAAAGGGGGTAAAAATTTTCAAATATTTGAAATTTTTT
Source organism: Pseudotsuga menziesii (assembly GCA_001517045.1). Taxonomy (NCBI): domain Eukaryota; kingdom Viridiplantae; phylum Streptophyta; class Pinopsida; order Pinales; family Pinaceae; genus Pseudotsuga; species Pseudotsuga menziesii. Next base: position 520,060 of record LPNX010922793.1, on the reverse strand, counting down.
CTATAAATAGTAAAAAATATAAATCATTTGAAACTTTTACCCATTTGAGCTCTGATTTTCAACTGCAAATTCCAGGAGATCCAGCCGGCGGAATTCACAACCGTTTCTTCCAGGTATTTACTCATGCTCTCCTCTTGCATTTTGATATAATTTTTATAGATTTTCATGGTGAAATGAAGTTTTTAAGCCATCCCAAAGTGTGCGCGGCAACCCACATGGATATCAAGGTTTTTTCCACGTATAGGGCTGGCTATACATGGAAAATGGCCTAAAACCCACGTACATACGCGACTGTTTTCAAAAAAGTCGCATATGAGGCCGTGCATGTGATTTTTCAATAAACTAATGGATAATTTTGCAATTTATTTTGCAGGATGGTGCTAGAGTGAAGAGAGCGTGAGCACGGTGAAGTAGAGGAAGCAATAAGGGCTGACTTAATGGCTCAACAAGATTTACGTGCATGTGGACTCTACAAGTTTTGGTGTCTTGGTGGTTTGAGGGCCAAACCAAGACTGCTACAGATGCTGGTAAACTATTGGGATCCAGACTCGGAGTCCTTCCATATTGATGGGATGTCCCTGACCATAGAGGTGGAGGACATATACTTTATCACTGGTCTTTCTAGATGAGGGGAGGTGGTGAACCTTCATTCCCGAGGTGGGCCAGGGGGTGGCTTGACTATCGATGAGTACATAGCCGTGTACTAGTTTCCAGACACTGAGAAGGTGGGGAGTCAAGTCCCTACCAATTCTATACAAGTGCTGGACCTAAAGGCCATATTACTGACGCTAGATAGGATAGCAGTCTTAGCATCACTCCACCAAGCCTCTTGGCCTCTGATGTTCTATGGAGTGGAGTGCATGAGACCCACAATATATGATTGGAGTACGACACTACTGAGCAACATGAAACACCAGCTCAGTGAGTGTAAGGCAGGCAGGGTACGAAACTTCGGGTTCATCAGTATTCTGAGCACGTTTTTCTTTGAGCGTGTTCCAGGATTAAGCCCTAGAGTGGACGTTCCTCTCCATGGGGTTCGAGATCCGACCCAACGGCGTTGGGCAGATGCTATGCGCAGACTGAGGGTTGGTAGGGTGGCCAACCCATATCCAACTGACTTCTTTCCATGGTGGCGATGACAGATTATTTCCATTGATGGCTACCCCTATGCAGGGATAGATTTTGGAGGGGACTCGGACATTCCATTGCCACCCGGATCGGCATATGGCGATATAGGTAATGAATCTCGACCCTCACTCTTTTTAAATTTTTTGAGTTATTTAAATTTTTTTTTTTTGTATTTTCTTGATTATGTGGAATCAAAAAGACATGTTTTTGCATGACAATACATAGTGACATCTACCATTTGTGTGCAGATGTGGGACCACGGTGGCCAGAGGGCTTCCCTCGTCATAGACGGAGGGGAAGAGGAGATGACATCACGGGTGTGGATGCAGAGCGAACGTTCCAGATCATTCATACCAACTTTGTGAGACTGACTCATAGAGTTCCCATGGCGCAAGTTGAGGACTTTCCTGAGGCCATGCAATGACAGGAGGTGGGTGTACCACGTGCATGGGTGCGTTTATTTCGATGGCTAGCTAGAGCCGTAGTGACATTCCATGATCACAACCGTCCTCCTTCTCCACAGGATTAGACACCTAGGAGTGTATTCATTTTGTACGACCATGTATTATATGATGGTGGCTTTAAAAGCCCCAATTTTGTATTAGGACACTATGTATTACCACATTTTTGATGTATATACAAAAGTTTTATGGTGATCGATTTATTTATTTACATGTGTAAAAATTGTGTTTGTGATTAATTTACTATGAATGAAACAAATGCCAATCTAACACGTAGTTAGCATATGAGTCATCAACTTGATTATTATTTCTTGGAATGTGTATATATGTTATACTGTCAAATTGACGTTCTAACAACCTCACACGTAAGAACCTTCTTAATAACGCCAGATCTCTAAAATGGTACAAACCATTGAGCTGTGACACTACTAACTCCGAATCAAGACGTACCTCAAGAGATAGAACGCCATGCAAAATGGCATCCCATAGAAGCTCAACAACGGCGCTATATTCAACAACATTGTTGGAAGATGGCCGTAGACATACACCTCCTGAAGACAGTACCTGACCCATAGGAGTATAAATCACCCAAGCAACTGAGGCTGAGTGTTGAGTGTGATGGCTTGCACCATCCGCGAATCCTATGTAGGTGGAAGATTCCATTGACATCTGCCAAAAGAAATGGAAACTAATCACAAACCCGATCACGATAAGAAAAAGACCTAACTATGTAAAGTTGTACAATAATATACAACAAGCAGCCCTAGCTAAAGATCACGCATAGTATTTTTTGAGATAGAGCCCATTTCTAGGCTCCACCAAAGCTGTGCCTTCATAATCTACTAACTCATAGGCACCCTTCTCTAACACATGCTTGACCACGTAAGGACCACGCCACATAGGATTAAACTTCCCTGCCCCCAAGGGTTCTTTCGGTTGATCCCACAAGAGGACCAAGTCTCCTTCACTTAACACTCTTGGACGAATAGACTTATCGTACCGGGCCTTAACACGATGCTTATTAACCTCTAGAGCCACCAAGGCATCTCGACGCTGCTCATCAAGTTGCTCAAGGTGAACCAAACGCTCCTCCAAAGGTGAAGTGTCTAGTAAGAGTTCCATATCTAGCTTCAACGAAGGAATATCGCATTCAACCGGCAATATCAACTCCACTCCATGTACAAGCTGATATGGAGAAAAACCAGTGGCAGTCTTAACCGCGGTTCGATATGCCCACAAAGCAGGATATAACATAATGTGCCAATTCGTCTTGCTTTGTGCGATGGTTTGTTGGAGAATGGATTTGAGTGATTTATTCACTGCCTCTACCTGTCCATTCGCTTGGGGGTAGTAAGAAGATGAATGCTCTTGCTTATACCCTAACTTGGATTCCAACTCTTCCATCATACGGTTCTGAAAGTGCGAGCCATGGTCAGTGACAAGCTCTTTCGGAATCTTGAACCGAATAATAATTTGGTTGAATACAAAGTGAGTGGCTGTCTCACCATCGGATTTTACTATAGGCATAGCTTCAGCCCATTTCATGAAGTAATCAACAACCACTATAATGTGATGGTTCCCCCCTGCCGAAGCTGGGTTTCAATCCATAAAATTGAGCCCCCACTTAGTGAAGGGACCGGCGGTGATAATGGGATGTAACGGGGTAGGTTTCGAGTGCATATTACGTGCGAACACCTGGCAAGGGTGGCACCTCTTGACCGCATCAACACAATCTTTAAAGATCGACGGCCAGAAATAACCCGCTCTCAAAATCTTTTGAGCTGTAGAAAGCCCAGATAAATGACCACCACACGCCCCTCCATGGAAATCATTCAGCACTACCTCAGCCTCCTCATGAGTTAAACAATGTCGTAAAATGGAATCTACCCCACGGCGGTACAAAGTATTGTCCACTATAAGGTAGTTCTTAGAGACGTGACGTAATCGTCGTCATTCATCTCGTGAGAGGTGAGTAGGGGTCCTCTGTGTTTGCAGATATACTATGATATCCCCATACCATGGGTCTAACGTTGAGATTAAGAAGATGTGTTCATCAACAAAGGTATCTTCACAAACCAACTCCTCGGCCTCGCTTGAAAAATCCAATATAAGCTCTGCAAAAATTAAATACTTCTTCGATTGTGCCGAAATAAACTCGAGATTGAATTCTTGCAGAATGACAATCCATTTATTATACTTTCTCCCAATCATCCTTTGTGTGAGGACGAACTGAAATGGATTGACATGGGCCACAACCAAGGTCTGGCGAAGGAGAATATAATGTCTCAAACGTTGAACTGCATGCACGGTAGCTAAAGCAAGCTTCTCGACATGAGAATAACAAATCTCTACATCAATAAGGTTTCGACTCAGATAATATATGACATGCTCTTGGAGCTCCTCATCCTCTTGAACCAAAACCATACCAATCATCTCTAACGACGCAGCCACATATAATAGAAAATCACGGTGATAATCCAGAGGACTAATCACCGGGGCTGATGCTAGGTCTCTCTTGAGTGCATCGAAGGACTCCTAGGCTCCCTCATCCCATTCAAAGGGAGTATCCTTCTTCAAGAGACGCATGAAGCCTCTAGTCAAATTGGCAAAGTTGACAACAAATATTCGTAAGAATTTTTCCATGCCTTGCAAACACTGAAGATGACGAATATTCTTCGAGGGAGACAACTGAAGTATTTCCTCAACCTTCAAAGGGTCGACTCTTATACCCTCCTTTGAAACAATGAATCCTAACAAACGACCTGACTTCACGCAAAAGATGCACTTATGAGGATTTAATCTAACTGAATAGTGCCGGCATCTTTCGAATACCAATCTCAAGTGATAGGGATGACGCGTTCTCATACGAGAATGAGCAACGAGGTCATCCAAAAATACTTCAATAATAGACTTGAGATCGTGGAAGATCAAGGTCATCGCCCGCTGAAATGTAGCTCCGGCGTTTTTAAGGCTGAAAGGCATTTTTTGATACGCAAATGTTCCCCAAGGACAAATAAATGCGGTCTTATGTTGGTCCTGAGGTTTAATTTGTATCTGATTATACCTGGAAAACCGGTCCATGAAGGAGAACACCTCGCTACCCGCACACTCATCCAAAATTTGATCAATAAATGGTGTGGGGAAGTTATCCTTAGGATAGGCACGATTCAAATCGCAGAAATCAGTGCATATGCAGATCGCTCCCTACTTCTTATCTACCGAAACAGGGTTTGAAACCCACTCCGTTAAGGGAACGGGATAGATGAAACCGGATTTCAACAGCTTCTCTATCTCTGCCTTAATGGCGGGTGCTTTCCTAGGATTCATGACCCGTAAAAGTTGTCGAACAGGCTTAGCATTGGGGTAAGTATTAATCTCATGTTCGACAATTCGAGGGTCAATACCTGGCATCTCGTCGTAAGACCAAGCAAAAATATCACGGAATTCCTCGAATAGCTCGGTATATTCCAGAATCTCAGCATGGGAACATTCCGCCCCAATATAGACATTCTCTATTGTGCCAGGATTGTGAGAAATGTTGATAGGAATCGTTGACGATATGTTCGCCATAGCCATCGGACCAAGAGAGCTTAATGGAACCACATGAATACCAACTTTCTGACTAAGAATCTCCCTATAATCCACATGCTCCAAACGGTCAAGATCTGGAAGAAAGTACAATCTATGATGAAGTTCCTCCCATGGTGGCTCAACTCCTAACATAGCCTCAATAATCGCTTCATCTGAAGGGAAAACCGTATCAAGGTAGTCGTGGGCATGAGAAGACTATACTACCCATGCCGACAACACATAGGGGTCTTTCTCCTCCGTCCGTGAAGAGGAAAAACAAGGCTCTGCAACACTCTTGAGATTAGCTTGATAAGCTATCATAACTACAGGCAACAACACACTCAACTCGATGGGCTCACTCGAAGTACTCGGTGTAGGAAGAATCCAAGGGTCTTCCATATGGGTTGTGCAAAAATACACCGAGGTCGTAGATGTCGAAGCCTCAGAACAAGATCCTATCATGAGGATCAGTGCAGGAAAACTAAAGCTTCCCATGAGAGATGGATACATGCCTACACCCACACTCCCAGTTGCTGACTGAGAATGTTCAACGATCAGGATCGAAGCTCCCGAAGATGCAGTAACAAACGGATTCTTGAATTCCATTTGATCAATCGTTACAATCTTCCCGTTATGTGGAAAGCATACAATTTGGAACAAGGAAGAAGCAACGGCTTTCATACTATACATCCAGTTCCTACCCAGCAAGAGATTATAGTCAAGGGGCGCATCAACCACCTCAACCTCTACCGCCACGGTCTTCCCCCCCAAATGGAATTTAAGGGAAGGAAGGATACCGTGCAGTCTAAAAGATCTCCCATCAAACGTAGTTAACATAGTCACTAATTTAGACAGCTCAAGAGAACCCAGACCCTTCCAACAGGACAAAGACATCATAGAAGCCGCAACACCCTCGTCAATCACAGTACGTTTGAAGGTCATACCAAGACATTCTACATGCACCAAAAGAGACACATAGTAGGGCAAGCGAGGCTGCAGTCCTACGGTTTCAAATTTGATCACCGAGGAAGAATCATCACCGTTCACACCAAGAACAGAAAGCAACGCCTTCCTTTGCGAAGGACAACTCTGAAGCACTTCCAATGCAAACATCGCATAAGGAGTGTGGCCCAAATCCTCGACAACTAAATAATTCTGGGCGGCTCAGACATTTGGATTATGCCCTGAACGCTTGAGGACTCCCTTAGGAATGCGAGGTACAGCCTCAGGTTTATCCGCAGGTTTCTCAATGCGCAAAGCAGTTCCTGGTGGATCGGGCTCTTTGCCTAGGTTGGGTTGTGACGAACTATAGTCTTTCGCATGAGTCACAACCTTGGCAGCATGGACCATGATAATGCACCCACGACCACTACCCTCTGGTGGATCATCATCACTAGATTGGTCATGGGACCTCGAGTTCATATTCTGGTTATGCGGTAAAGGGTTCGTTAGCACAGCTGGGCCTTGTGCTAAGAATCTCGAAGCTTCATCAATCTAAGGGCACAAGTAAGTGAGGTGATTGTCCTTACATAACTTGCAAGGGAACTTAACCTTACGTTTAGCTTGCTTGTCCCCCCCAGCATTTTTACCGTTCTTGTCATTATTGTTAGCACTCTCATTCTTATTCCCACCCTTTCGATTATTATTTTTACCCTTCTTTCTATTCCTTCTAGGCTGCTGGTTACCCTTCGGGTCTGACGATTGCACAGAAAGTACATTCACCGTTTGGGTGGGTTGAGACGAAGTCGTAGCTTGTCCCAAAGTAGATTGGTTGATTGACAATTTACTACCTTGTTTTGCAACCGAATCCGCAGGTTTCTCACTTGCACAACCCACAATGCCATCGGCATGTGGTCCAGGTTTGACTTTGGGATTGAAACTGGAACGAGGAGCGTTGGGAATAATCTCATACAACAAACCGGACTGAGCGTAGAACAAGTCCAGTTCCTACACCCTAAAAATTGCTTGTTCCTCATTCTGCACTCTGGATGTGGAAACATCCTTCACTATATACGACAATAACGACTTGAGGAACCACTCAAGAAGGAACTCCGATGGTATAAAGGCTTTAATTAATCTCTTCCATCTACGCCACTCTTGAATATGATCACAAATATAGGTGGATTTATCTTGCCGAAATGTCAACAAGAGTTCAGTACCAATGTCATAGCGCACTGGTAGCTGGAAGTGATTAAGAAAAGTCATCACAAGGTCATCGAACAGAGTAAAAGCGCCCCTAGGTAAATCTATATACCATTTCATAGCAGGCCCTGTGAGGGTGCGTTGAAATAGTCTCAAACGGACTGAGTCATGATGTAATGAATTCTAAGAGCACCATAGGTGAAACGTAGTAACGTGTTCGCTGAGATCCTCTCTCGGTTTGCCTTCAAACTTAGGTATGTCCAAAGGAAGCTTGGTAGGGACAGCCGGCCAAGCCGGGTCATGAGCCACAGGATCGTTCATAAGTCTCGATAAGTCAAGAATATTAAGCATCGCGAGGAAAGGGAGCCTAGGATGATGAGGTCGATGGACCGCTCCCTGGTTCATATAGGGTTGATTACCACCATGGCCTTGTCCATAGTGTCCTCCTCCTGTCTGACCCGTATAGGGTGGCATGGAAGTACCATAGTACGATGGACCTTGACTAGTAGGAGCTACAAAGCCATAATTAGGAGAGTAAGCAGGTTGTTGATACCCGCCTCCATAAGGTGAAGAAACCTATCCATACTGCGTCCCATAATAAGGTCCATAGGCCATCGCATGCGATGCCCCATGAGACACTCTGTAGGTAGGAATATAAGCTCCGGAAGTAGGGATATATGCCACGGAAGTAGTAATCTGACCTCTAGAAGCATGAACATAGCCTCCTGAAGCAACGGGTTGTATGTAAACTTGAGACACAATCGGTCTAGTAACCACAGTACGGACCTGACTCGTAGCCATGTGCCGACTCGAAGGACCACGTGAATAAGGTGGAGGATGAACATTTGAATAACTAGGGGGCAAGGATGAAGGAATCTCAGTAATAAGATATGTACTACCGCCTATCGTCACTCGTCTCGGATCTGGTATCCTAATCAGATCCCTAACCCTAGACCTAGGAGGGATATATGATGTAGATTCCACCACTGGGATGGAAGGTGCAATGTGACTAGTGCTCCCAAACCTCTCTGCATGGTAAGGAATGAGAGTGCCCCCAGTCAGAGTGTTAGGCTCGAAGTCGGATTTGACATGAAATGTCAAATAATGCATAGGAAAACCAGCCATACCATAACTACCATAGCTAGTAGTGGTGGGTTCAAAATGAGTCTCAGCGTCCTCCGGCATGCCATACCAGTAACGCGTCAATGGGGAATCATCCCTAGAGTGAGTAGGTCTATCATGCATGGCTCCTATCTCAAAAATCACAGGACCTAACTCAGCTAAGTCGGGTGAAGGATCATAAGTAGGTGTAAATTCCCCATCGTCTACAGGAATGGGAGGAGGTGGTTCAGGAATACCTTCTAAATAATCCCCTATGGTGTGTGAATCAATGTGTGACATAGTCCGCCTAAACTGTCTAGTTCTCTTTCCCAAAGGAGGAGGAGAAGTAGAAGGCGGAAGTCCTGCTAAACGATGAGAACAGCGTGGAACCGCACTTGAATCCACAATGACTCAAAAAATAGCAAAGACTATCTATTTACATAAACCCTAGGCCAAATATTGTGCACAGAGCAATCACTAATAAAATATAAAGCCAAATGTAAGCAAACAAGGGCTGGATAAATGAGCTCTCAAATGAAGTAGGTATGTCTCGCCTAGGAGAGGCTTGAGACTCCCATACACAACAAGCAGAAGCACGTAACCAATTATTGTGGCCCTCAGCTTCAACGCGTAAAGCGACTGTGCTGTCCGACCCAAACCTGGCCGGGACACCTGCAAAATAACCTCTACAAGTACCCCCTTGATATCCTAGGTAAGGCCACTAAGTTCACCTAAATATAATCAATGCTCAAGTGGACAATCACAGTGGGATTGACCGTATGGGTAGGGTAGCAAAGCCCGAAACTCTCAAAAGAGCCCCCAGATACGAATACAATCCTGGAAATATCTCCGGTGCTACTCAGTTATGACTAGGGGTCATCCCAATCAATAACCGCTCACACTGCCTCGTGCTTAACTCCCTTTTGAGAGGACGATCCTGAGAAACACTGGTTATACCAAGGATTTCACACACTCACCTGGACAGACACCCAGATGTTGTTGTTTAGTGATCTTGGAGAATTGACTTACAATGAACTATTCCAAGATCCTAAAACCTAAGCTTGTTGGTGCACCCTAGAAAATAAAAGAGTGTAGTTCATTTTAATTTAGCGTTGATTTTAGTTGGCTTTATTACTCAAAAATAGGATATGGTCGTGCAACTAGTGGTGTTATGACGCAACAAGAAGTAAAATGCACACCTAACAATCAATGCAAATGCATTGTGTCCAAGAAAACAGGGTATGCTACTACGCGAAATGCACAATTTTTCTTCAAATGATGAATGCAACTTTTCCTATATGAAGTCCTAACTAGTACTCCAAAGCAAATCTATATCTAGTGCAAGTACAATGCAAAGTGCAAAATGCAATGCATGATGACAAGCAAATGTTTTTGGATTTTTTGAAAATAAAAGAGATGCAAAAAGCAAAAGAATGATTCTACGACCCCTAGACTCTGCAAGCACACGCAACCAACACTAAAGCAAAGCACTAAGGTAAAATAACTCTAATGCACTAATCTCAAACAAAAAATCAAAAATTCCATGACAAGAACTTTCCTAAAAAAAAATTAGGCTAAAAAAAAACGTTTCTGGTCAGAAACAGAGGTCTAAACAGACTCAGGAAGTGTCAAAGGAGACTCAGCAAATATCAGAATTCACCTAGCAACCAATGATCTTCCACAAAAAGGAAAAATCAAGGGTATACGTGACTGTTCATAGTAAACCCGCGTGTATACGCAGAAATCGCAGAGGAAACCACGTGTATACGCGACTGTAAATCAAAAACCCGCGTACAGGAAGAAAAGGTGCATAAAATCAAGGCAAACAATGCTGAGACAAAATTCACACCAATCAGACTCTACCAGGCATACATGCCCCCATACCCGACACAGAAACAAGAGAGAAAGAGCAATTCAAATACATTGAATGTCGAGAAAACAACCCCCAAAGGACAACTACTAGGAACTCCCCAGCAGAGTCACCAATTCTGTTACGAAGAGAAATTCCTATGGCTTGGGGTACCACAACAGACAACTTGACTCCAGAAATCAATCCTTCCCAATATGCAATAGAAATTAAATGTCTAACACTAAAGGATCAGACCTCGTACCTTATTCCGGACGGTTGAAGTAGATCCCCGTTCAGATTTCCAATCTTCAGCTTGAATTGCTATATTACTTCCTCAACAACAAGTAAACAATACAAGCATTCTATATATCATGGTGTTAGATATATTCTAGCATTTGACATAATCCCAGGGATAAAATATTCATTCAAATACACATCATTGGACATAAAAAGATATTTCTATTAATATAAATCAGAGATTACACGATACAACCTCTAACGGCACGTCTGTGAACCGAAGAAACTGAATCCCCCACTTGGGCCTCCACCACTTCAATCCTCCATATCTCGATAGAAATCTCACAAGCAAAAGGTAAGCTTGGGAAGACCACAAAAGTGCTCCAAGGGACAAAGGGATGCAGACTCAAGCATAAGTTCTGGAAACAATGGACTATAGTTTCTTTGCTCTCAATTCTCTCTTATGCCTTCAATGTACCAAGGGGTTCCTTATATATATTTTCAAAGGGGTAATGAAAGGTCTAATCCGAGCGATCTCAAGGCATATGGAAGGCCAGGAGTCAAATGAGTGGGATCCATGTCAAGGAAAACTCCAAAAGGATTTGGACTATGCACACATCCCGATGTACGCGGTTATATGGGTCAAACACATGTATGTACGTGCTTATAGGTTTAAAAGTCGCGTATATCATTTTTCATGTGTTTTTAGGGATGATCAAGGAAACATCAAAGGACAAAAAGTGGTCCATATGGGCTAAGGAGTCTGCAGTGGGACAGGGAAGGCCATACAAAGTGTGATTCACCTGGAGTGGTGAAATCCGCTATAACAATAGGTGTCCATGCTTATCTCTCAAATGGGTATCTAAATCTACTCTAAAATTTCAATTCCAAGAAAGTCGACAAAAGTGCATAATTCCAACCTTGGTTTGACCAACCTTTAATGAGGGTCAAAATAGCTTTAAATGTCATAAAAATAGGTGTCCATGCCAATCTCTAAAATGGGTGCCTAACTCCACTTTCACAACTCCTTCACGAGAAAGTCGACAAAAGTGGTTGTTTTAAAGGTCGGTTTCACCAACCTTGAACGAGGCTCAAAATTGCTTCAAATGTCATAAAATTTGGTGTCCATGCTTATCTCCCAAATAGGTATCTAAATCTATATTACAATTTCAATTCCAAGAAAGTGGACAAAAGTGCATGCTTATCTCTCAAATCGGTATCTGAATCTACTTTTAAATTTAAATTTCAATAAAGTCGACAAAAGTGGATATTTTCAACCTTTATTTGACCAACCTTGAACGAGGGCCAAAATAGCTCCAAATCTCATACAAATAGGTGGCCATGCTTATCTCTCAAATGGGTATCTAAATCCACTTTCAAAACTCAATTCCGAGAAAGTGGCCAAAAGTACATATTTTCAACCTTGGTTTGACCAACCTTGAACGAGGGCCAAAATAGCTCCAAATCTCATAAAAATAGGTGTCCATTCTTATCTCTCAAATGGTTATGTAAATCCACTTTCAAAACTCAATTCTAAGAAAGTGGACAAAAGTGCATATTTTCAACGTTTGTTTGACCAACCTTGAATGAGGGCCAAAATAGCTCCAAATGTCATAAAAATAGGTGTGCATACTTATCTCTCAAATGGGTATCTAAATCTACTTTAAAATTTCAATTTCGATCAAGTCGAAAAAAGTGCATATTTTCAACCTTGGTTTGACCAACCTTGAATGATGGCCAAAACAACTCCAAATCTCATAAAAATAGGTTTCCATACTTATCTCTCAAATGGGTGCCAAAATCCACTTTCAAAACTCGATTCTGAGAAAGTCGACAAAAGTGCATCTTTTCAGGGTTGGTTTGACCAACCTTAAACGAGGGACAAAATAGATACAAATCTTATAAAATTTGGTGTCCATGCTTATCTCTCAAATGGGTATCTAATTCTACATTAAAATTTCAATTCCGAGAAAGTAAAAAAAAGTGTATATTTTAAACCTTGGTTTGACCAACCTTCAATGCAGACCAAAATAGATCCAAATCTCATAAAAATAGGTGTCCATGCTTATCTCTCAAATGGGTACCTAAATCCACTTTCGAAACTCAATTGTGAGAAAGTCAACCAATTTGGATCTTTTTAATGTTGATTTGACTAACCTTTAACGAGGACCAAAACAGCTCCCAATCTCATAAAAATAGGTGTGCATGCTTATCTCTCAAATCGGTATCAAAATCTACTTTAAAATTTCAATTCCAAGAAAGTCAACAAAATTGCATATTTTCAACCTTTGTTTGACCAACCTTGAATAATGGCCAAAATAGCTCCAAATCTCCTAAAAATGGCTTTCCATGCTTATCTTTCAAATGGATATCTAAATCCACTTCCAAAACATAATTACAAGAAAGTCGACAAAACTGCATATTTTCAACCTTGGTTTGACCAACCTTCAACGAGGGCCAAAATAGCTCCAAATCTCATAAGAATAGGTGTCCATGGTTATCTCTCAAATGGATACCTAAATCCACTTTCAGAACTCAATTCCGAGAAAATCGATAAAAGTGCATATTTTCAACCTTTGTTTGACCAACATTGTTCGCGGGCCAAAATAGCTCCAAATCTCATAAAAATAGGTGTCCATGCTTATCTCTCAAATAGGTACCTAAATCCACTTTCAAAAATCAATTCTTAGAGAGTGGACAAAAGTGCATATTTTCAATCTTAGTTTGACCAAACGTAAAGAGGGCCAAAATAGCTCCAAATCTCATACTAATAGGTGTCCATGCTTATCTCTCAAATGGGTAGCTAAATCCACTCTCAAAACTCAATTTCGAGAAAGTGGACAAAAGTGCATATTTTTCAACCTTGGTTTGACCAACCTTGAACGAGGGATAAAATAGCTTCAAATCTCATAAAAATAGGTTTCCATGCTTATCTCTCAAATGGGTACATAAATCGGGTTTCAAAATTCAATTCCGTAAAAGTCAACAAAAACGCATATTTTCAACCTTGGTTTCACCAACCTTCAATGAAGTCCAAAATATCTCCAAATCTCATAAAATAGCTTTCCATTCTTATCTCTTAAATGGGTATCTAAATCTACTTTAAAATTTCAATTCTGAGAAAGTCGACAAAACTGCTTATTTTCAAACTTTGTTTAACAACATTGAATGAGGGCCCAAATAGATCCAAATATCATGAAAATAGATGCACATGCTTATCTCTCAAATGGTACCTAAATCCACTTTCAAAACTCAATTCCGAGAAAGTCGAGAAAAGTGCGTATTTTTCACCTTGGTTTGACCAAACTTCAACGAGCACCAAAGTAGCTTCAAGTGTCAAAAAAATGCGTTTCCATGCTTATCACTCAAATAGGTATCTAAATCTAATTTAAAATTTTGATTCCGAGAAAGTTGACGAAAGTGCATATTTTCAACCTTGGTTTGACCAACCTTGAACAAGGGCCAAAATAGCTCCAAATCTCATAAAAATAGATTTCCATGCTTATATCTCAAATGGGTATCTAAATCTACTTTAAAAGTTTTATTCTGAGAAAGTCGACAAAAGTGCATATTTTCAACCTTGGTTTGACCAACCTTGAATTAGGGCTGAAATAGCTCCAAATATCCTAAAAATAGGTGTGCATGCTTATATCTCAAATGGGTACCTAAATCCACTTTCAAAACTCAATTATGAGAAAGTCAAGAAAATAGCATATTTTCAACCTTAGTTTGACCAACCTTGAATGAGGGTCAAAATAGCTCCAAATATCATGAAAATAGATATCCATGCTTATCTCTCAAATGGGTATCTAAATAACCTTTCAAAACTCAATTCTAAGAAAGTCGACAAAACTGGATATTTTCAACCTTGGTCTGACCAACCTTGAACGAGGACCAAAATAACTCCAAATTTCATAAAAACGTTGTCGATGCTTATCTCCCAAATGGGTGCCTAAACACACTTTCAAAAATAAATTCTGATCAAGTCAACAAAAGTGCATCCTTTCAACCTTGGTTTAACCACCATTGAACGAGGGCAAAAATAGCTCCAAATCTCATAAAAATATGTGCCCATGCTTATCTCTCAAAAGGGTATAGAAATCTACTTTAAAATTTCAATTTCGAGAAAGTCGACAAAAGTGCATATTTTCAACCTTGGTTTGAACAACCTTAAACGAGGGACAAAATAGCTCCAAATCTCATAAAAATAGTTGGTCATGATTATCTCTCAAATGGGTACCTAAATCCCTTTTCAAAACTCAATTCTGAGAAAGCCGAAAAAAGTGCATATTTTCAACATTGGTTTGACCAACCTTGAACGAGGGAAAAACGAGCTCTAAATATGATAAAAATAGGTGACCATGCTTATCTCTCAAATGGGTACCTAAATCCACTTAAAAAACTCAATTTATGAGAACATCAACAAAAGTGCATCTTTTCAAGGTTGGTTTGACCAACCTTGAACGCGGGCCAAAATAGCTCCAAATCTCATATAAATAGGTGTCAATGCTTATCTCTCAAATGGGTATCTAAATCTACTTTAAAATTTCAATTCTGAGAAAGTCGACAAAAGTGTATATTTTGAAGTTTAGTTTGACCAACCTTGAACGGGGGCCAAAATAACTCCAAATCTCATAAAAATAGGTGTCAATGCTTATCTCTCAAATGGTTACCTAAATCCACTTTCAAAACTCAATTTTGATAAAGCCGACAAAAGTACATATTTTCAATGTTGGCTTGACCAATCTTGAACGAAGGCCAAAATACCTACAAATCTCATAAAAATAGGTTTCCATCCTTATCTCTCAAATGGGTATCTAAATCTACTTTAAAATTTCAATTCTAAGAAAGTTGACAAAAGTGCATATTTTCAATCTTGGTTTGACCAACCTTGAATGAGGGCCAAAATATCTCCAAATGTCACAAAAATAGGTGTCCATTGTTATCTGTCAAATGGGTACGTAAATCAACTTTCAAAACTGAATACTGAGAAAGTCGACAAAAGTGCATATTTCCAACCTTGCTTTTACCAACCTTGAATGAGGGCCAAATAGGTGAGAATCTATTAAAAATAGTGGTCCATGCTTATCTCTTAAATGGGTACCTAAATCCACTTTAAAAACTCTAGTCCAATATTGGTTTGATAAACCTTGAACAAGGGCCAAAATTTCTCCAAATCTCATAAAAATAGGTGTCCATGCTTATCTCTCAAATGGGTATCTAAATCTACTTTAAAATTTCAATTCCGAGAAAGTTAACAAAAGTGCATATTTTCAAACTTGGTTTGACCAACCTTCAATGATGGCCGAAATAGCTCCAAATATCGTAGAAATAGGTGTCCATGCTTATCTCTCAAATGGGTACCTAAATCCACTTTCAAAACTCAATTTCGAGAAAGCCGGTAAAAGTTCATATTTTCAAACTTGGTTATACTAGCCTTGAACGAGGGCAAAAATAGCTCCAAATCTCATAAAAGTAGGGGTCCATGATTATCTCTCAAATTGGTTCCTAAATCAACTTTCAAAACCCAATTTCGAGAAAGTCGAAAAAAGTGCAGATTTTCAACCTTGGTTTGACCAACCTTGAATGAGGACCAAAATAGATCCAAATCTCATAAAAATAGGTTTCCATGCTTATCTCTCAATTGTGCACCTAAATCCTCTTTCAAAACTCAATTCCGAGTAAGTTGACAAAAGTGCATATTTTCACCCTTGTTTTGACCAACCTTGAACACGGAACAAAATAACCCCAAATCTCATAAAAACAGGTGTCCATGCTTTTATGTCCATGTACCTAAATCCACATTCAAAACTCAATTCTGAGAAAGTCGACAACTGTGCATCTTTTTAGCCTTAGTTTGACCAAGCTTGAACGAGAGCCAAAATAGCTCCAAATCTCATAAAAATAGGTATCCATTCTTATCTCTCAATTGAGTACCTAAATCCACTTTCAAAACTCAATTCCAAGAAAATCGAAAAAAGTGCACATTTTCAACCTTGGTTTGAACAACTTTGAATGAAGGCCAAAATAGCTCCAAATTGCATAAAAATAGGTTTCCACGCTTATCTCTCAAATGGGTATCTAAATCTACTTTAAAATTTGAATTCCGAGAAAGACCACAAAAGTGCATATTTTCAACCATGGTTTGACCAACCTTGAACGAGGGCCAAAATAGATCTGAATATCATAAAAATAGGTAACCATGCTTATCTTTCAAATGGGTACCTAAACCCACTTTCAAAACTGAATTATGAGAAAGTCGACTAATGTGCATATTTTCAACCTTGGTATGACCAAACTCGAACGAGGTCCAAAATAGCTCCAAATCTCATAAAAATAGGTATCCATGCTTATCTCTCAAATGGATACCTAAATCCACTTTCAAAATGCAATTCTGAGAAAGTGGACAAAAGTGGATATTTTCAACGTTTGTTTGAACAACCTTGAACAAGGGCCAAAATAGCTCCAAATATCATAAAATAGGTTTGACCAACCTTGAACGAGGGTCGAAATAGCTCCAAATATCATAAAAGTGCATATTTTCAACCTTGGTTTGACCAACCTTGAATGAGGCCAAAAATAGCTCCAAATATCATAAAAATAGGTGTCCATGCTTATCTCTGAAATGGGTACCTAAATCCACTTTCAAAACTCAATTCCCAGAAATTTGCCAAAGGTGCATCTTTTCAACCTTGGTTTTACCAACCTTGAACGAGGGCCGAAATAGCTCCAAATATCATAAAATAGGTTTGACCAACCTTGAACGAGGGTCGAAATAGCTCCAAATATCATAAAAGTGCATATTTTCAACCTTGGTTTGACCAACCTTGAATGAGGGCAAAAATAGCTCCAAATATCATAAAAATGGGTGTCGATGCTTATCTCTCAGATGGGTACCTAAATCCACTTTCAAAACTTAATTCCGAGAAAGTCAACAAAAGTGCATATTTTCAACCTTGGTTTGACCAACGTTGAACGAGGGCCAAAATAGCTACAAATCTCATGAAAATGGGTGTCCATGCTTATACCTCAAATGGGTACCTAAATACACTTTAAAACTCAATTTCGAGAAAGTAAAAAAAAGTGCATATTTTCAACCTTGGTTTGACCAACTTTGAGTGATGGACAAAATAGCTCCAAATCTCATAAAAATAGGTGTCCATGCTTATCTCTCAAATGGGTACCTAAATCCACTTTCAAAACTCAATTCCGAGAAAATCGACAAAAGTGCATATTTTCAACCTTTGTTTGACCAACTTTGAATGAGGGCCAAAATAGCTCCAAATCTCATAAAAATAGGTGTCCATGCTTATCTCTCAAATGGGTACCTAAATCAACTTTCAAAACTCAATTACGAGAAAGTCGACAAAAGTGCATCTTAAGGACCTTGGTTTCACTAACCTTGAACGATGGCCAAAATAGCTCCAAATATCATGAAAATAGGTGTCAATGCTTAACTCTGAAATGGGTAGTTAAATTGAATTTAAAATTTAAATACCGAGAAAGTCGACAAAAGTGCATATTTTCAACCTTGGTTTGACCAACCTTGAAAGAGGGCCAAAATAGCTCCAAATCTCATAAAAATAGGCTTATGTGCTTATCTCTCAAGTGGGTACCTAAATCAACTTTCAAAACTCAATTCTGAGAATGTTGACAAAAGTGCATCTTTTCAATGTTGGTTTGAACAACCTTGAACGAGGGCCAAAATCGCTCCAAATCTCATAAAAATAGGTGTCCATGCTTATCTAAATCTACTTAAAATTTCAATTCTCAGAAATTCGACAAAAGTGCATATTTTCAACCTTGGTTAGACCAACCTTGAACGCAGGACAAAATAGCTCTGAATCTCATAAAATTAGGTCGCTTATCTCTCAAATGGGTAACTTAATGCACTTTCAAAACTCAATTTCGA
This sequence comes from Pseudotsuga menziesii, assembly GCA_001517045.1. NCBI lineage: Eukaryota > Viridiplantae > Streptophyta > Pinopsida > Pinales > Pinaceae > Pseudotsuga > Pseudotsuga menziesii. Next base: position 501,660 of record LPNX010922793.1, on the reverse strand, counting down.
GAAAGTCAACAAAAGCGCATATTTCTATTCAAAAGGCCAAAATAGGTGTCCATGCTTATCTATCAAATGGGCACCTAATTTCACTTTCAAAACTCAATTCCAAGAAAGTCGACAAAAGTTCCTATTTTCGACCTTGGTTTGACAAACCTTGAACAATGGCTAAAATAGCTCCAACTATCATAAACATAGGTGCCCATGCTTATCTCTCAAATGGGTACTTAAATCCACTTTAAAAACTCAATTCTGAGAAAGTTGGAAAAAGTGCATCGTTTCAACCTTGGCTTGAGCAACGTTGAATGAGGGCCAAAATAGTTCCAAATCTCATAAAAATAGGTGTCCATTCTTATCTCTAAAATCAGTACCTAAATCCACTTTCAAAACTCAACTCCGATAAAGTCGACAAAAGTGCATATTTTCAACCTTGGATTGACAAACCTTGAACAAGTGATAAAATAGCTCCAAATCTCATAAAAATAGGTGTCCATGATTCTTTCTCAAATGGGTACCTAAATCAACTTTCAAAACTCAATTCCTAAAAGGTTGATAAAAGTCCATCTTATCAACCTTGGTTTTACCAACCTTGAATGAGGGCCAAAATAGCTCCAAATCCTATAAAAATATGTGTCCATGCTTATATCTCAAAAGGGTATCTAAATATACTTTAAAATTTCATTTCTGAGAAAGTTGACAAAAGTGCATATTTTCAACGTTGGTTTGAGAAAACATGAACAAGGGCCAAAATAACTCCAAATCTCACAAAAATAGGTGTCCATTATTATCTATCAAATGGGTACCTAAATCCACTTTCCAAACTCAATTCCAAGAAAGTCGACAAAAGTGCATATTTTCAACCTTAGTTTTACCAACCTTAAATGAGGCTCAAAATAGCTCCAAATCTCATAAAAATAGGTGTCCATGATTATCTCTCAAATGGGTACCTAAATCCACTTTCAAAACTCAATTCCAAGATTGGTTTGACCAACCTTGAACGAGGGCCAAACTTTCTCCAAATATCATAAAAAGAGGTGTCCATGATTATCTCTCAAATGGGTATCTAATCTGTAACTTTAAAATTTCAATTCTGAGAAAGCTGACAAAAGTGCATATTTTCAAGCTTGTTATGACCAACCTTAAACAAGGGCCAAAATCACTCCAAATATCATAGAAATATGTTTCCATGCTTATCATTCAAATATGTACCTAAATCAACATTCAAAATTCAATTCCGAGAATGTTGACAAAAGTGCAACTTTTCAACGTTGGTTTGACCAACCTTGAACGAGGGCCAAAATCGCTCCAAATCTGATAAAAATAAGTGTCCATGCTTATCTCTCAAATGGGTATCTAAATCTAATTTAGAATTTCAATTCTGAGGCAGTTAACAAAAGTGCATATTTTGAATCTTGGTTTGACCAATCTTGAACGAGGGACAAAATAGCTCCAAATCTCATAAAAATAGGTCACTTATCTCTCAAATGGGTACCTACATACACTTTCAAAACTCAATTCCAAGAAAGTTGACAAAAGTGCATATTTTCTACCTTCATTTCACCAACGTTGAACTAGGGCAAAAATAGCTCCCAAACTCATAAAAATAGGTGTCCATGTTTATCTCTAAAATCAGTACGTAAATCCACATCCAAAACTCAATAAAGAGATAGTCAACAAAAGTGCATATTTTTAATCTTGGTTTGACCAACCTTGAACGAGGGAGAAAATAGCTCCAAATCTCATAAAAATAGGTGTCCATGGTTATCTCTCAAAAGGGTATCTAAATCTACTTTAAAATTTCAATTCCAAAAAAGTCTACAAAAGTGCATATTTTCAACCTGTTAGGATTATTAATCCTCCCTTGACCATACTGTTTATTAGATTATATTTTCCTAACTTAGGAACCTTAATTCAGTTTTTGGGTCCACTAGTACCATTGGTTCCACTTGGCCTAACGGGGCCACCTAGATCAGTTACTAGAGTGCAAGGAACAATGCTAGAGGTTAACTGCCACTTACTGCATGTGCATGCATCTATTTGGGCACCTCCTAGATAAATCCCTACATTTTAGGAGCAACTGGGAGTCCCAACGCTAACCTCCATCAGTTAGGTGGAGTAGGAACTAGTTAGTCTTAGTTAGCCCCTAGTTACATTCAGTTAGTTCACAATCAGTTATCTAGTGCTAGAAATGCATGGCTAATGCATGGCTGCATGGGGAGGAGCACTTTTCCTACCTACCACACTCAGTTGCACTGAGTTAACTAGCTGTAACTGATCGATTGAGCTAGCGGACATCAGGGAGTTGATCTTTGGACTTAGACTTTGTCAGTTACTTCACAATCAGTTAGCTAGTGCTAGTAATGCATGGATAATGCATTGCTACATAGGGAGGAGAAATTTTCCTACCTATCACACTTAGTTGTAATGAGTTAACTAGGTTACACTGATTGATTGAGTTATTGGAAATCAGGGAGTTGATCTGTTGAAATCCAATATGGATTGAGAGACCATGAGTTAGAGATTCAGTTAGATATAGTCATATCCACTTGATAGATTCAAATTTCTACCTAATGCATTCGAATTCTTCCTATTTGTAACCTATTGTACATTGGATTTATTGTGAATGATACTGTAAATTCCTGAGCAATACTTGTCTGATTCCTGTGTGGTTTGTTTTGTTCAGTTTGTATCTTCATTCTCCATTCTTTTGTTGCAAACATTATTAGAACTATCTGCTTGAAGATATAAATGGCATTCAAATTCTAATATGGTATCAGAGCCTTGTTAGGCAGGGTTTCATGCTTGTTTCTCCGTGGTGAGGAAAAACATGATTCTAACAGTTCATATGTTTTAGTGTTTTTACAGTGAAATTGACAAGTTTCTATGTAGCTTGTGTGAAGCTTTGCAGTCTTTCAGCTAGAGCAAGTATGAGTTCTCAATATCCTACTCCTTGGATCCTCACAACTTCCAATTATCTTGATTGGAGGATTGATATGCAGTTGGCCTTGCGCAAGCATGGCTACCATAGGATAACACTTGGAATGGAGGTCAAGCCTCATCGATCTATTTAAAGAAACAAGTTTCTGAACCGTTGTGATGAAGCATTCGGGTACTTATGTACTTATATATTCAGAAATCTCCTCTTCCACCTAGAAGGCTTGAGGACTCCCAAATAATCCTGGGAGAATATTGATAGATTTTTTAACAAACAAGATGAGCTTCAGGGATAACTTTTGGAGAATGAGTTGGTATCTTTACATCCCAGCAGTTTGAAGACTATTGAGGAATTCTTTACTAAATTCAAGTCTCTAGTACTTCAATGCAGATAGTGTGGAATAGAGCAGAAGGATGAGCAGAATTTCCTTTCCATACTCAGCAAACTTGGCTTTGAGTATTATGTATTTGTTTCCATATTTCATTCCAAGCAGGAAATATTTCTTGAATGGAAAATTCCTTCATTAGATTCTTTTTCCGAGTCCTTAATCTAGGAGAAAGACAAGTTGATCCGAATGGGAGTAATCAAGTCCTCTGAAGATCAATATTTCCTAGTTACTGACTCTTCCAAAGTGCAAGAAAAGGGGAAATAAAAGAAGAAGGAGCCAAAAGTAACAGATTCAAATAAGGAAAATTTCGAAAGGGCCTCTGACTCTAAGAGTAAAAAGAAAAAGTGTCCCTACTGTATGAGGGGTTTTCATCCAAAAGAATCATGCATGAAGAAGACACTCAACCAGATGAAAGATCTATGTGTTTAGAACAATATTTAGCTTCCATGAAGAATAATGATGTCAGATGATGAAGAGCATACTGAAGAAGATGAGATATGCTTGCATGCAATACTCTTTCCCTCGAAGGTTTATGTGATAGATTCTGGAGCATCCAAACACATGGTTGCCTCCATGGAATCCTTCATCACTTTCCCTCTATCAGGAGGACCTAGCAATCAAATGGGAGATGAATCTAAAATCCCATATGTTGAGAGAGGTTCAGATAAAATCCATCATGATGATTTCATGCCCTCTCCTACAGAAAAGAAAATTCTTGAAGATGAAGAAGAAGCATATTTTTCCCTACATTCAATTTGAATGGAAGAAAGTATCCATGAAGTGACTCCTTATCTTTGTTATATATAAGTGTATGAGATCTATGATATCTCATTCCCTCACATGGCTGATCCAGAGGAAGACATCCATATCTCTGTTTGTGAATAAAAACACTCTTCCTATTCTTTGCAAAATTTCTCCAATAATTCTTTAAATTTTGTGCATAGTTTACCAGTAACTGTTTCAGAAACGGTAGAGGAATTTGATTTCTCTATATATAATTATGTTTTTGGTGTGCATATCAGTAATATCAGTGATATTATGGAAATAATATCAGATTATAAGAGTGATCCATTAACTCTCATTAATCTAGAGCTTCTAGTAAATTCCTACAGATTACATGCACCGAAAATCAGAATTTTGAAGGAGAAAATTGGTGCATCTACCGTCTCGGTGGAGCAAAGTTTTGGATCTGATATGAATTTTTTGGATCTGATTTATTTTCTGATATGATAATATGTGATTCAGGTTTCAATATTCAAGAAGTTTCAATATTGCTTATAATTGGTTTCACCAATTTTGGTGTGACAAATCAAGCATCGCAAGTCTCTTTCAATTTTGTTGTTGAGGATTCGATGTTAGTTATTTCTTATGAAGTTGCTGATATCATATTTTGTGAAATATTGTATATTTCTGAAGAAATATCAAATTATTGAGCTCAATCATTCACTCTCCATAGTCCCATGGATTCTCTACCTTTGGTCACATGCTCATCTCCTCACAAAACTAGTAAAGAGGGAGGCATTCTGCATCCGCCTGGACACTTGATCCTAACACTTGGGGCTGATTTTACCACTCATGGGTTTCTGTTAAAGGATGAAATATATCAGTTTCTTTGGTTTTCCTCACATGTTTCAAAATCCCAAGAACCTTTGCTCTCTCTTCAGATGATTCCGGCTACTCTATATGGGTCCATTTTTCACCGTGTAGCTGTTTATATTTCTGATTCAGTTGAGTGCATTGTTCTTCTTCCAAATAGGAAGATTCCTCTAGACATAATAATTTTGTTTGGATTCATGGGTTCACATGTATAGAAGAACCAAGATATTTTTGTTGCATAGTAGAAGCAAAAAATTTCACAAGTTTTTTCAAAATATGTATTCCTGCTTATTTTGAGCTGGGGGGGGGTCCCATGAGGTTTTCCCCTCTTTCCTCTGTTGTACTAAGCATCATTTTTTATTCATGTCTCATAGATTGTATTTGGGTGACCTATTGTCTTGTTACCAGGGCCAATAGTTGTCCAAGCTAGGATTCAGGGGGGGTGTTAGGATTATTAATCCTCCCTTGACCATACTATCTATTAGATTATATTTTCCTAACTTAGGAACCTTAATTCATTATTTGGGTCCACTAGTACCATTGGATCCACATGGCCTAATGGGGCCACCTATATAAGTTACTAGAGTGCGGGGAACACTGCTAGAGGTTAACTCCACTTATTGCATGTGCATGTATTAGTTTGGGAACCTCCTAAACCAATCCCTACATTTTAGGAGCAACTGGGATTCCCAGCACCAACCTCCATAAGTTAGGTGGAGCTGGAACTAGTTAGTCTTAGTTAGCCCGCAGTTACCTTCAAGTAGTTCACAATCAGTTATCTAGCGCTAGAAATGCATGGCGAATGCATGGCTTCATGGGGAGGAGTGCTTTTCCTACCTACCACACTCAGTTTCACTGAGTTAACTAGTTGTAACTGATTGATTGAGCTATTGGACATCAGGGAGTTGATCTTTGGACTTAGAATTTGTCAGTTACTTCACAATCAGTTAGCTAGTGCTAGTAATGCATGGATAATGCATGGCTGCATAGGGAGTAGAAATTTCCTACCTATCACACTCAGTTGCACCGAGTTAACTAGTTTACATTGATTTATTGATTCATTGGACATCAGGGAGTTGATCTGTTGAACTCCAATATGGATTGAGAGACCATGAGTTAGAGATTCAATTGGATACAGTTAGATCCACTTGCCAGATTCGAATTTCTACCTAATGCATTCGAATTATTCCTATTTGTAACCTATTGTACATTGGATTTAATGTGAATGATACTTTAAATTCCTGAGCAGTACTTGTCTGATTCCTGTGTGGTTTGTTTTGTTCAGTTTGTATCTTCATTCTCCATTCTTTTCCTACAAACATTATTAGAACTATCTCCTTGAAGATATAAATGGAATTCAAATTCTAATACAAACTTGGTTTGGCCAACCTTGAACGAGGGCCAAAATAGCTCCAAATATCATAAAAATGGGTGTCCATTCTTATCTCTCAAATGGGTACCTAAATCCAATTTAAAAAATCAATTCTGAGAAATTCGAGAAAAGTGCAGATTTTCAACCTTTGTTTGACCAACCTTAAACGAGGGCCAAAATAGCTCCAAATCTCATAAACATAGGTGTCCATGCTTATCTCAAAAATAGGTACCTAAATCCACTTTCAAAACTAAATTCCAAGAAATCCGAAAAAGTGCATTTTTTCAACCTTGAACGACGGCCAAAATAGCTCCAAATCTCATAAAAATAGATGTCCATGCTTAATTATCAAATTTTTATCTAAATCTACTTTAAAATTTCAATTCCGAGAAAGTCAAGAAAAGTGCATATTTTCAAGCTTGGTTTCACCAACCTTGAACGAGGGCCAACATAGGTCCAAATATCATAAAAATGGGTGTCCATGCTTATCTCTCAAATGGGTACCTAAATCCACTTTCAAAACTTAATTCTGAGAAAGTTGACAAAAGTGCATATTTTCAACCTTGGTTTGACCAACCTTGAACAAGGGCCAAAATAGCTCCAAATCTCATAAATATAGGTGCCCATGCTTATATCTCAAATGTCCAACCTTGAATGAGGGCCAAATAGGTATGCATGCTTATGCCTTAAATGGGTACCTAAATCCCCTTTCAAAACTCAATTCCAAGAAAGTCGACAAAAGTGCATATTTTCAACCTTGGTTTGAGAAACCTTGAATGATGGCCAAAATAGATCCAAATCTCATAAAAATAGGTGCCCTTTCTTATCTCTCAGATGGGTACCTGAATCCACTTTCAAAACTCAATTCTGAGAAAGTTGACAAAAGTGCATCTTTTCAACCTTGGTTTGACGAGCATTGAACGAGGGCCAAAATGGCTCAAAATCTCATTAAAATAGGTGTCCATTCTTACCTCTAAAATCGGTACCTAAATCCACTTTCAAAACTCAACTTTGATAAAGTAGACAAAAGTGCATATTTTCAACCTTGGTTTCATCAACCTTGAACGGGCGCTAAAATAGCTCCAAATATCATAAAAATAGGTGTCCATGCTTCTTTTTCAAATGGGTACCTAAATTGACTTTCAAAACTCAATTTCGAGAAAGTCGACAAAAGTGAAAATTTTAAACCTTGGTTTGACCAACCTTGAATGAGATCCAAACTAACTCCAAATCTCATAAAAATAGGTGTCCATTGTTATCTGTCAAATGGGTACCTAAATCCACTTTCAAAACTCAATTTCGAGAAAGTCGACAAAAGTGCATATTTTCAACCTTGGTTTTAGCAACCTTGAATGAGGGATAAAATAGGTCCAAATCTCATAAAAATAGGTGTCCATGATTAACTATCAAATGGTTAACTAAATCCAATTTTAAAACTCAATTCCAAGATTGGTCTGACCAACCTTGAACGAGGTCCAAAATTGCTCCAAATCTCATAAAAATAGGTGTCCATGCTTATCTCTCAAATGGGTATCTAAATCTACTTTAAAATTTCAATTCCAATAAAGTTGACAAAAGTGCATATTTTAAACCCATGTTTAACCAACATTGAACGAGTGCCAAAATAGCTCCAAATCTCATAAAAATAGGTGACCACGCTTATCTCTCAAATGGGTACCTAAATCCACTTTCAAAACTCAATTCCAAGGAAGTCAACAAAAGTGCATATTTTCAACATTGCTTTGGCCAACCTTGAATGAGGGCCAAAATAGCTTCAAATCTCTTAAAAATAGATGTCCATGCTTATCTCTCAATTGGGTACCTAAATCCACTTTCAAAACTGAATTCCAAGAAAGTCGACAAAAGTGCATGTTTTCAACCTTGGTTTAACCAAGCTTGAACGAGGACCAAAATAGCTCCAAATCTCATAAAAATAGGTGTCCTTGCTGATCTCTAAAATGGGTACCTAAATAAACTTTCAAAACACAATTCTAAGAAAGTTGACAAAAGTGCATATTTCAACCTTGGTGTGACCAATCTTGAACGAGGGCCAAAATAGCTTCTAATCTCATAAATATAGGTGTCCATGGTTATCTCTCAAATGGGTACCTAAGTCCATTTTCAAAACTCAATTATGATAAAGTCGACAAAACTGCATATTTTCAACCTTAGTTTGACCAACCTTGGATGAGGGCCAAAAAGCTCTCAATGTCATAAAAATAGGTGTCCATTCTTATCTCTCAAATGGGTACCTAAATCCACTTTGAAAACTCAATTCTGAGAAACCCGAGAAAAGTGCATCTTTTAAACCTTGGTTTGGCCAACCTTGAACGAGGGCTAGAATAGCTCCAAATCTCATAAAAATAGGTGCCCATGCTTATCTCTCAAATGGGTATCTAAATCTACTTTAAAATTTGAATTCCGAGAAAGTCGACAAAAGTGCATATCTTCAACATTGGTTTGACCAACCTTGAACGTGGGCCAAAATAGCTCCAAATCTCATAAAAATAGGCATCCATGCTTATCTCTCAAATGGGTACCTAAATCCACTTTCAAAACTCAATTCCAAGAAATTCGACAAAATTACATCTTTTCAACCTTTGTTTGACCAAGCATGGACGAGGTCCAAAATAACTCCAAATCTCGTAAAAATAGGTGTCCGTGCTTATCTCTCTCAAATGGGTATCTAAATGTACTTTTAAAGTTTATTTCCCGAGAAAGCTCACAAAAGTGCATATTTTCAACCTTGGTTTGACCAACCTTGAACGAGGGCCAAAATAACTCCAAATCTCATAAAAATAGGTTTCCATTGTTATTTTCCAAATGGGTACGTAAATCCACTTTCAAAACACAATTCCGAGTAAGTTGACAAAAGTGCATATTTTGAACCTTGGTTTTACCAACTTTTAATGAGGGCCAAAATAGGTCCGAATCTCATAAAAATAGGTGTCCATGCTTATCTCTCAAATGGGTACCTAAATCCACTTTCAAACCCCATTTCCAAGATTTGTTTGACCAACCTTGAACGAGGGCCAAAATTTCTCCAAATCTCATAAAAATAGGTGTCCATGCTTATCTCTCAAATGGGTATCTAAATCTACTTTAAAATTTCAATTCCAATAAAGTCAACAAAAGTGCATATTTTCAACCCATGGTTAACCAATATTGAACAAGGGCCAAAATAACTCCAAATCTCTTAAAAACAGGTGTCCTCTCTTATCCCTCAAATGGGTACCTAAATCCACTTTCAAAACTTAATTCCGAGGAATTCAACAAAAGTGCATATTTTCAACCTTGCTTTGACCAACCTTGAATGAGGGCCAAAATAACTTCAAATCTCATAAAAATAGCTGTCCATGCTTATCTTTGAATTGGGTACCTAAATCCACTTTCAAAACTCAATTACAAGAAAGCCGACAAGAGTGCATCTTTTCAACCTTGGTTTGACCAACCTTGAACAAGAGCCAAAATAGCTCCAAATCTCATAAAAGTAGGTGTCCATGCTTATGTCTAAAATGGGTACCTAAAGGCCCGTAGGGGTGTAGACTGATTGGCAAGTGCTGTGTAAATGAATTAATGTTGTAAAGGAGGTCTCAAGTTCAAATATCACTCTGACTTATCCATGCCCCATCCTTGCGGGTTTGTGTGGACGAACCTAGGGTTATAGTGGCAGCCGACAGGAATGGACCCCGCATGACGCGAGTACCAAAATCGCCTAGTTATTGATTCCCCTAGTTTAAAAAAAAGGGTACCTAAATCAACTTTCAAAACTCAATTCTAAGAAAGTCGACAAAAGTGCATATTTTCAACCTTGGTTTGACCAACCTTGAACGAGGGCCAAAATAGCTCTTAATCTCATAAATATAGCTTTCCATGGTTATCTCTCAAATGGGTACCTAAATCCATTTTCAAAACTCAATTCCGAGAAATTCGACAAAACTGCATATTTTAAACCTTGGTTTTACCAACCTTGGATGAGGGCAAAAATATCTCTGAATCTCATAAAAATAGTTGTCCATGCTTATCTCTCAAATGGGTACCTAAATCCACTTTCAAAACTCAATTCTCAGAAAACTGACAAAAGTGCATCTTTTCAACCTTGAACGAGGGCTAAAATAGCTCCAAATCTCATAAAAATAGGTGTCCATGCTTATCTCTCAAATGGGTATCTAAATCTACTTTAAAATTTGAATTCCGATAAAATTGACAAAAGTACATATTTTCAACCTTGGTTTGACGAAACTTAAACGTGGGCCAAAATAGCTCCAAATATCATAAAAATAGGTGTCCATGCTTATCTCTCAAATGGGTACCTAAATCCACTTTCAAAACTCAGTTCCAAGAAAGTCAACAAAATTACATCTTTTCAACCTTGGTTTGACCAATCATGAATGAGGGCCAAAATAGCTCCAAATCTCATAAAAATAGGTGCCCATGCTTATCTCTCAATCCCCTATACATTCTTAGATATAGAACTTATTTCAAGAAGTAATAATCCCCATTATCACTCACCGTCTCCAATGCTTTTTCAGACATGCAATTGTAGTATGTGAGGAAGATTAGCTTGTAAATCGCCATTAAGAAATCCTCACATATGCTTTTGTAGAAACCATAGTACTTGTGTTCCCAGAAGATATGATATGTGGAATATACAGGGGTCTTAGTCTTATCCCATTTGCAATTTAGTGTTGGGAACTGGTGGGTGCACAAAATGTAATCAATTAGGAAAGAGCTCATATAAAACTCCGACTTCCTCTATGACAAACCTCCAAGTGCTGCACTTATGCATGAGGACAAACTGTTTGCCACTATATGAGCCTAGTTGAAGATGGCACCTTTTGTAGCTACAAAATAAATCACTAGTACCCAACTTATCTTATAAAAATTTCCATTCACTCGGCCTAAAAGTGGGCTTAACATCAAAGATAGAAGCTGGTATGGGCTATGTAAGTTTGTAGTTTCATAGTCTCGAGAAGGCTTTGTGTGGAACTGCTTCCCATGAACCATCATTTTTCTTACACAGTCAAAAAAATCCAAGTCTAGTTCCTTCAACCACTTTTCTGTCAAATATATATGAGTTGTAGGTATCTTACATACTTGAGCTACATATGTCGGGTTGTAGGGAACAAAACCTTGTCCACTAACGTTTGACATAATCATATTAGTTATATCCGTCCTTGGAAGAATCCACCTGATTACTTTGGCACGTGGGAAGAGTTCAGGACATGTGGACACCTTCATGATAGTTGACCTACTTATGTTTGCATATGTTGGTACGTCTTCTAAGCCTGTATCTTAGATACCCTTGTCCTTGATCATCTAATAGATCTGACCCCATCTGAACTCTGGATCGACTCCAGTAAAGGGTTTAGTATCTTCGTAGATAATATCTAGGTTTGTTATGACTTCCACCTCTAAAAAGTATATTTTAACACGGCCCTAGGAAGAAAAAACTACCAAAACAAAGTCAGTTGGTGAGGATACCTCCTCCTATTGTGCATTGATGATGAGAACGGGGAATAACATAGACAATGAAATGCTCGTTTGGCCACAGCCCTACTACTGCAACATACTGATAGCACAGTCCTCATGGTGAGGTGGAGAGGACAAGTGGTGTGGGGAAAGTGAGGGAGACCTACTTCCCTGCTAGCAAAGAGTAGAGCAACCAGAGTTCACTACGCGGGAGATAAAAACAATCCTCGAAACCTAAAACAAAGGAAAAAACCTCTATGGTCTTGGGGTATAAATAACTTCTAAGGATGGGAAAACCTAATCCCACAAGACTAGAAAAATCTTCCCCGTAAGAAAACTTTAAAAAATTGACTGTGCAAATGATTTGAATCCTACTTGGCGAAAGCAGACGTACTGATGGTGAGTACGAATCTTGCACAGCTGGCGGAATCCACACAGTGGTTGACAACTCAAATAGGAATGAGAATGAGTGCTCCAAACAAGAAATAAAAGTAACCGTAAACAAAACCTTGGCGACTTAATTAGAAAAATATAAGAAGGGTTATTAAATGGCCCATGAGTGAAACACCATTGGTGCCAAGGTTACAAAACTTCGTCAACAAGCTACATCGACAACCAAATATGAGCACAATCGATAGCATCGGGTGGAAAATAGGGGTGTATCCATCATTCATTGGGTGGATAGAGACCTTCCTTGCCGGTAAGATATTATGATTACGTGAAGGAAAGTACTTAAAATACATCGGTAGTTAAAACTTTGTTCATACGCGTTGTATCGGCTGAACCGCTGGGAAGACATCGGTTGCAAACACACGCAACATTCAACAACATCGGCAAAGACTTCCGAAGCGGTCCGTCGGACAACTTATGGAAAGTTTTTGAAGAGGCAGGAGAATAAGGAAATGAAACTGCTTTCGATACCAACGACAAGTTTCAACAAGAAGACCCAATGCATTGAAGAGTTTGTCAACATGTCATCAGAAAGAAAAAACGAAATCTTTCTTCAATAACATTGGCTCTAGAGCCTGAGTCTATCCGACGAATTGGTAAGCTCATGTGAGTTTCCAGAAGAGATAACGGATGCAAAGCACTGGAAGGCTTAACGGGGAGCTTCTCTGCTATGTCAGCTAAATTCAATGAGTTCATCCGATACAGCGGGTGGAAAATATGAGTTTCATCTTAATATTTTTTTCGATTTGTAAAAAAAACTAAGTCAAGGAAAGGGTCCTTAGATGGAAAAGGTAGTCTAGGAAGGATTAGAAGCTAGAATTCGAAGGGGGGCCCTAAAACATAATTTTTTTGGGGGTAATAGTTGTAGCTGCAACAATTGGTGACTAATTGGGGAACACAGATATCTGGT
>LPNX010922793.1:448377-483064 GCA_001517045.1 Pseudotsuga menziesii | reverse complement strand
TTGTCTCTTGTGATGTGCTTATGTGATTGTTGTGCTTGTTATTCTCTCAGTGAAAAGATCTTGTTATAATGCTAGCTTAAATGTTGAAAAACTAACATCTGGAAAAGCTAACTTTTGAAACCCAAAACTGCTTTATGGTATTCTGTTAAACCAACTCATCCCAATTCTTTTCAAGATTTATTTAAAAAATCCAAACCTTTCTTAGCAATGTAAAATTTAGAACTTAAAATTGATTGTAGTCCAATAGGGCAGGGTAACCAGGTTTTCAAATTCTTGATAACTCTTCTGAGGCAAAAATATGGGGTTCATTTACCTCTGCATTTGGTTTCTTTTGACTAAGACACCATAGGATCGTAACAGAGTTTGGACAAGCATATTCGTTTGTTCCTCATTCCCATGCCTTTTGCCTTCTTTTGATGCTTTTAGACTTTTGTCTTTTGAGTCTTCCCATATTTCCTCTTTTGCATTCGAAATTTGATTTAGGTTCTTCCATGCATGGTGTCCTTTTGTGTGAGTGATTATTTTTTTCAGCTCACCGACAGAGAATAACCTTTGAGCAATCCAATTATCTTACTGATTTTGTTCAGTATATCTTTTTGATACATACTTTCTTTATAGGAAACTTTGACTCTTTAAGCCTTTTGGATTTAGTTTGTGGCATGGGATTATTTTGAATACCATACACTTGTCTGCCTTTCTTCCTTTCCATGGGTCATTTGCTGTGAGCTTCCTAGGACAGATATTAATGTGAAGTGGCTGGAGCCCCAAAATAGTGTTCCAGACCTCCCCAACCTCAGTTATTTAACAGGGTTTAAAAATAGGTCTTCAATTTGTTCATAAAATAACTTCCTTTCAATGGTCTATCAAATTAAATAATCTCATCATGAAAAACTTTTGACATAGATAAATCCAATGAGCAGTTCTTTGGTTTAACATATTGGTAGTTTGTCCAAATATCAATGTCCCCCAAGCACAAAAATGTGAGCTGGCTTATTTGAAATAAAACTAAAATAAAGCAAAGAACTTAAATACAAAAGCAAAGAAATGCAAATCAACAGTTAGAAAGCAAACATAACTAAAAGAAATCAAATAGAAGCAAAAAGTTTTATTTATGTACAAAAGGCTCCTACAACACTAAGTGAAATAAGGGTTGAGAACCAACTCATTGACATGAATATTCTCTTCTCACCCCTATAAATCCTGTAACTTATACGTTGAGGGGCCTAACTTTTCTACAATCTGAAATGGGCCAATCCACAGATGTTGAAACTTAGTATGCTTGCCCTTTTCATCAATTGTGTGTCCCACATTAGAACCAAATATCCCACTTCAAATCTTCCCTTCTCGGACTTGTTCTTGTCAAACCATTTCTTAACAATCTCCTATTGGTGCTTAAACCTTTCCTTATACTTAGATCTAGACTCTTCTAGCTTCAGCGAGGTATTAATTCTAGCTCGTAAAATCTCACTACTAGACCCTCAAGATGCTTGGGCTAACTGGGAAGATGGAAACAAAATGTTCGGAGGTAAAATAGCTTCCTTTCCACAAACTAAGGTATAAGGTGACATGCCTAAGGAATTCTTGGGTGTGACCCTATCAACTCAGAGTGCATTAGGAATATCTATATGTCATCTTCTCTGATTTTCATGTGTCACACTTCCTTACATAAGCATGAGCATCCTTAAACAAGGTTGGAGAATAATACCCAACTCTTAAGATCTTGTGTGCATTAGTGTAGCCTGAAAAATGCTCTCTAGCAGGACCATCATTCAATTCTTTAACAACTTTAGATTCATCCTCTTGTTCCAAACATCTCAGGAATACTCCATCATAGTTCTTCTTGAAAATAATTCCATCAATTATATGATAAGATGTTGACTTCAAGCGTAGTGCTCTTCTTTGTTTAGAATTCCAGTGTTCAGGTAAATATCGCTCCTGGAGATAGTGTACCAAATCTCTGTACCAAGACTCTGGGGATGTAAATACATGACACATATCAATCATATGCAACTCAACTTCATTTTCCCAGTCCTCCTCTTCATTATTTTGAATTTCAGCCATCAACTTGCAGAGCCCTTGTCCTTTGATGATAGTGGCTGGCTTAAATTCTAAGTCATATTTTTGCAAGGATGTTACCCAATTTCCTCTTCTTTCTCCCAATTCTTTTTTCACGAAAAGGGTTTGAACTACCAGGTGAGGAACAACCACTTTGTTTCTATTATTTAGGATGTAAGGCCTGAATTGTTTTACTGCTTTGAAGACTACATATGCATGTTTATTAATAGTAGGGTAATTCAACTCACCACCTTGTAAACCAATGCTCATAAATGATATGGGGTACTCATCTCCCCTTTCTTCCTTCTATGTAAGCACTGTTGCTAGTGAGTTATCAAAAGCAAAAGTGTATAAGATAAAATCTTTCTCAAAATTAGGACTTTTGAGGGAAGATGCATGGGCTATTGCAGTTTTGATATTCTTAAATGCATCCTTTTCTATGTCATTCCATTTGAACTGTAAACTTTGCTTTACCATCTGTTGCAAAGGCTTTACTATTTGAGCAAAATAGAGAACAAACCTTCGCACAAAATTTATAGTCCCCATGAAAGATTGCATGCCTTTATTATTGTGGGGTAAGGGAATATATGTTATAGCTTCTATCCTCTCTAGGTCTATGGAGATCCCCTTTTTTGAAATAATGTGACCCAATAGATTTCCTTCTAACACTAGGAAAACACATTTCTTAGGATTCATTGAGATACCATATTTTCAACAGCGGTAAAAAATCTATTTTAGATGAAACATGTGTTCTTCTCTCCTCTTGGAGAAAACTGTAACATCATCCAAATAGACTACCACGCTATGGCCAATCAAACTGTGGAAATCTATATCCATCACCATTTGGAAAGTTTCTCCAGCGTTAATGAGACCAAAAGGAATTCTTTAGTAAGAAAACGTCCCCCACTTTGTCCTAAAGGTGGTCCTCATCCTATATTGTTTTTCTACCAACACTTAGTTGTAGCCTGAAAACCTGTCTAATAAAGAGAACAATTCAGATCCTGAAACCATCTGTAATATTTTCTCCATGGGTGGGACTGGATAGTTATCCTTGTCTAAGGAACGATCCAAATTTGTAAAATATACACAAAGTCTTATTTCACTAGAAATTTTTCTTGCTGGTACCAAATTCGTGACCCATTATGAGTGTCTAACTCTGAAAATAATCTTCGCATCAAGCAACTTCTTCACTTCATTTTGAATCATGGGTTCTAACTTTGGATGCATCTTTCTTAATGGCTGTTGAAATGGTTTCACCCTTGTTTTAATTGGAATAACATGTTAAATGATACGCCTTTTGTAAGTCTTCAAACATTCATAAGTCCAAGAAAAGACATCTTTATATTGCTGAAATAAGTTGATGAATTTGTTTCTTTCACCTAGTGAACAACATCTCCCCAAGTTCACATACTTGGGTTCAGCATATGTCCTAAGATTGATCAGCTCATATTGCATAGTTGAGCTATTTGTTTTGAAATTTGTTGGCCTCTTGAATTTATTATCCAAATCAAACATGCCTTCCAATGTTCTTACCCCTTTGGGTATTAAGTTCCCATTTTGGAGATTGGCTTGATGTTCTTCGTCATCGATTACTGAGTCTTTGAAAGGCTCATCATTGGTCAAGAATTCTAAGATATTTTGATCATCATCAAATGCCTTTAAATTTGTGACATTGTATGGCACATAAAACCTGAAAATCAATTCAATTGAACATTTATTATTAGTAGGCACTAATCTTGCAGCAAAAGTAGCTAACAATTCAGCTACCCATTTTGTAGTCTAGGAATCAAATTGATTTTAAAAGCATTAAAATTTGTTATAAGTTCCCAAACTTCATTTTGATATCGCTTTAAATGAGGTGACAAACAATGAATTGTATTGTGAACCTATTTGAAAACTATTTCAGAGTCACAAAAAACTTTTAGATTTCTTACTTTGAAATCAATAGCCTTATTTAAGCCCTGGATTAAAGCTTCATATTCAGTTGTATTATTAGTACATTCAAATTATAAGCTACAAGAAAGAAAATGTTTTTTTTTTTATGGATCAATCAGGATACAACTGGCTCCTGATCCTTCCTGAGTTTTAGAACCATCAAAGTATAACAACCAAAATTTATCTTCTAATTCTATAGAATTAGTGCTACTTTCTAAATTAGAAACTAAATTAACTCTGTTACATTTAATCTTATCTATCTATGAAAACTGAAAGAGCTCGGACCGTGTATCTGATTCATCACTGGCTTCTTCTTCTTGATAATTTCCTGGTTCAATATGAATGAAATAATTACCCAAAACCAAATGTGAAAAATTCACAGGCTCGTTTTTCGCTTCTAGTTGCATCACATTGTGTTTCATATGCGGCTCCCTCATCACTTTGATATGATTCTGACACTTCTTATAGGGCAGCCACATGTGAGAGCAGTCAGTTTCAAAATACCCTTCTATTTTTGTGTACTAGTCCCTACTCAAGATGAATCTGGATGCTTCTGGAATGTCCACTACCATGATGTCTATAAATTGGCACACCCTTTCATCTACAAATAGACGTATCATCACAACCTTCATCTATCCTACCACCTTGACTATTGTACTGTCCAACTGGATGATTTTTTATGAAGAAGGTTTTGGTTGACAATTTATCTTTTGACCGATTAAAAGAGGAATAACATTAGAATATGCTCCAGAATATACCAAACAGTTGTGTACATTGTGATTAAAGATCTCAAAATTAAGTAGAAATGGTAATGTTTAGGATTTATATTTTCCCCCAATGTTGGATTCACTGATCTCTTACTCTAATTGAACATCATCTTGGGACGTACTGGCTTGTGGATCAAAGGATTCCAAGAGATTTTTTCTCTGTTGAGGTAAGTTACACTTTTTGAACACTTTTTGAACAAAGAAATATTTGCCTTGGTTTTCTTGATATCCTCTATTATATCATATCCCATGTCACACTCTGTTGAACTTTTCTTGACACTTTTCACCTTACTTTCTGCAACCTTCACAGGTTTACTAATTGTGGGATTTTTCTGCCTTGTTATGACTAAATCGGGTATAGGCGGGGTTTGAGTATTATTTCTTATTTTCTTCATACTTTCATGAATCTTCCTGATCTTGGGCAGTAATATACTTTCATCCATTATTGGCCCCTTTCTTCTTGTTGTGACATTGACTGCTAAAAGTTGTATTTCCTTGGTAATTTCTTCCTCTTCTAACTCCAACATAGGTTCACAATCCCACAATACCATTGTTGTTTCAGGTGGTTCCTCTGGTTGATTTTCCCTTTATTCTTTTACATCGGGCTCGTTTATTTGAGCGTCTAAAATTTGGTTCATAACCAGAGTCATAGAATTTATCCATTGTGGACAATTTTTCTAAGAATGGGGTTCTCGGTAGAAAAGGGAAAAAATTATCCATTCCAACTTCCATAAAATTCAAAACAGAAGAACTATGTGTAGGTGGTTGGGATGGATCACTTTCATCTCTTTTCTTGAAGAATGGTTTGTACTATTTCCTAACTGAATTAGCTTCTGTCTTTTTCTAAATCAATGATTTTGTTGGACAACTTTTGTGCCATCTTGACTACACCTTCTAATTCATTGGAATGTTCCTCTTTACATCTATTCAACAACAAAGGATTCTTGCCACCAAAAGTCCTTATCTCTGGCTCTATAGAGTGTTTGTTTATACTTTCAAGTTCAACCTCTATTTTTATAGTTTCTTCATAAGTTTCTACCCTAGAAAGATTTACCGACCTCTTAACAAACATTTTATGTTAGGGGACAGTGTTGAAGTATAATATTCCATTAGAGTTCTTTCAATAGGTTTTATGGCAGCAATGAAATTATTTAAATGGAAAGCAAACCTTTGACTAAAATCCTGCACTTTCTACTTCTTGTCCATCCGTAGAGCAAGTAATTCTTTCATCAGCATGGCAGTGGTTCTTTGGCTACCAAACTTTCCTTTAAACATTCTTTCAAAAGCATCCCAATTTGTGATTGAATTTTCCTACAATCTGAAATACCATGATGCTTCTTTAGCTTTGAACGTATGTGGAAACAATATACATATTACATCATCATGCTCTATCTCTAAAAGCTCTATATCCAAGAAAAAACTATACAAGTGATCATCCATAGAAATGCCCTTTCCCGAATCAAATTTAGGCAATGAATTATCGACATTCTGAGGAAAAGCATGCAATGGAGGAGCTAGGTTGAGTGGTGTTCTAGCTCTCCAAGATGGTAATGGTGGATTAGCATTTGCATTAACATTTCCATCCATGATTCGTAGAGGAGATTGAGGTGGAGAGTGAATAGGTGAACAATACAAATAATCCAGTCCCAACTGATCAAGTGGTTGAACAATTTCTTGTAAGGACAAGTTCATCAACTCTTCCAAATTCCATACTAAATATGAATCTTCTATGTAAGTGGGTGTTCTTCTAGGAGCTCCTCTTCTTGGTAATTCAAGGATTGTCTGCAATCCTCCAAGATTTTTTGCATACGACCTTGTGTATATCCTGAAGTGATCAACTACTTCCAAAGGTGTTATATTTTTATCATTATAAGCTAGCATTATGATCTTAGGATCTTTAACTGAGAGAATAACATGCACAGCATTGAAAACACAAGAGACAAGAGACAAAAATAATTTTCCTCGGGGAAACCATAAAGGAGAAAACCCCGCAACTTCCTCAAAGATAGAATGAGCACCAATGGCAGCAGTAAAACCTGAAACCATAAAGATGATATCCACAGCTTCTGTCTCTCTCTCTCACACTGAGATAGCTTCTCCTCTCTCACTCATGTGCCCCAATGAGTGAGTGTGTGTGTATAAAATAGAGAGGTTCACTCTCTATTTATATTCTTTCATTCACTTGAAGCACACTCCAACATGTCAGCCTCACTTAACAATTACTTACTAGAGCCGACATCTCTAGGAGTGTATAATAACCCTAGTGCCCCACAACTTGTGGGGAATTTACCCTCTGCTCAACAAGGAGAGTTAACCTTGACTTAGATGGTGGGGACTATTGCCCCAATTTACAATTACTCATCTAGGGTCAACTTCACTAGGATAGTCTAATAACCCTAGGGCCCCATAACTATGGGGACTTTAACCCTTGACCAATAGGAGGGTTACCCACAATGACTTTACATGACTTGTTACATTATAGAAACTTCCCGGAATAAACATCAGGGTATGACATGACTCAAATACATTACAGACACATCCCAGAATAAACATCGGGGTATAATACATAAGATATACGGATGAATACATTCTAAAGTTACAAATACATCAATACTCCCTCTTAACTAGGAAGGTATTCTCTCGACACAATTTATCAGCACAAGTCTTCTTCTCTGTATCATCTAAATAATCATAAAGTTATCTTCATCTTCAAGTCATCTTCATCTTCAAGTCATCTTCATCTTCAATTCATATTCATCTTCAGGTCATCTTCATCTTCAAGTCATCTGGATCTGGATCATCACTTGATCTGGATCATTATCACTGGATCTAGATCATCACTCGATCTAGACCATCATCACTAGATCATCATCAAGTCTAGATCATCACTTGATCTGGATCGTCACTACTGGATCATCATCAAGTCTAGATCGTCACTTGATCTGGATCGTCACTGCAGGATCATCATCAAGTCTAGATCATCACTACTAGATCATCATCAATTTTGGATCATCACTTGATCATGATCGTCACTACTGGATCATCATCAAGTCTAGATCATCACTTGATCTAGATCATCATCGAAGCTGGATCATCATTGAATCATCATCATCATTACTGCTTCTGCTATCTCAATCAAATGGTGTTATCTTCTTCATTCTTCTCATCACAGGAAGTTCTACAGAGTCAATCCTGTAGGCCTACCCTTCATGTAGGTCTTCATCATCACTTATATCTGACACTTAAGTCAGAATGGCCCACCCAGCTCTTACATCTGACCTCATCTTATCAGAAAGGCATGCCCAACATTCACATCTGACCTCAACTTGTCAGAAAGGCATGCCCAACACTCACATCTGACCTCATCTTGTCAGAAATTCCCAGCACTCACATCTGACCATGTGTAAACACATCGCTCCAGAATGGCTCAGCACTTATATCCGATCATGTGCAAGCACATCACATCAAAAAGGCTCTGCACTTACATATGACCTCATCGTATCAGAAAGGCACAGCACTCACATCTGACCATGTGTAAACACATCGCACCAAAATGGCTCAGTAATTATATCTGACCTCATCCTGTCAGAAAAGCTCTGCACTTACATTCGACCACGTGTAAACACATCGCATCGAAAGGGCATGCACTCACATCTGATCATGAAGGAACTAATCCTATCATCGCATCAGAATGGCCCCTAGTCCCATACTGAGCTACCTGGTAACTGACCAGGTGCCTCCATTCTCCTAGAGAATGGAAGTTGCCCTTACATCTGACCTACTCGTCAGAATGGACAACACTCACATCTGACATGGGAAGAACTTAATCCTTTAGCCATGACAGAATGGTTCAGCCCTTACATCTGATCAAGTGGGAACACATCCCTCTTTCATATCAAAATGGCTTCTCAGTCCTAGACTGAGTTTTCCTGGTAACTGACCAGGCACCTCCATTCCTAGAATGGAAATATCCCTTATATCTGATCACGTAGGAACCAATCCTACAGTCGCATCAGAATGGATTAGCACTCATATCTGACATGGAAGGAACCGAAATCCTCTCACCATGACTGAATGGATCAGCCCTTACATCTAACCATGGAAGGAACTTATTCCTCTCCCATGTCAGAATGGCTCTAGGTCTCATCATTTCCCCTTGGAGGGAACCTAGATCTCAAGAACACCAAGATTCTCCCTGAAGTACTCAAACTTCACTTTGGCCATTTCTATCATAGAATCACCTCATGGCAGATTACGTCCAAGGATGACCTGCAAGCTTCACCAGGATCGATTACATCCAAGGGAAACCTGTCTCATTAGCTATGCTAGAAATCCTTCTTTCAAGACTCCTCTCTGCATCATATAATAAATGCAAGTCAGATCAACCAAATCAAATAGTAGTTTTCAAAATAAACATACTACCTCCAAAATAGCAAGTGGCAACATATTTTTCCTCAGTTGTACTCAGCGCCATGCAGGACTCCATCCTGCCAAACCAAGAGATCACACTCGATCCCATACTGAAGTAGCACCTCGAAGTGCTCTTCCTATCAATGGAACTTCCTTCCCAATACGAATCCACATAATCTTTTGATTTGCCTCATACTTGAGCCCATAATCAACTGTACCCTTCAGGTACCTCACTGCATTCTTTGCAACCATCAGGTGAGCATGTCACAATGTGTTCACAACAAAGCAAATATCTGGTCTCATATTCGTCAGGTACATCAAGGAAAAAATCATCTGACAATACATCGTGGCATCAACCAACTCTGATGAAGCAACACTCAACAACTTCATGTTTGATGGCATAGGTGTGGCCATGGCCTTGCAGTCCATCATCTTGAACCTCTTCAGGATATCTACTACATACTTCCCTTGTCCACACCTCCATGCCTAGAACATAGTGCATTGACACATAACAGGAGCATCACTGGTCTTCTGCCTTCAACCTTGAAGAAAAGGTTGGAATCCACTTTACTCTCAGTAAAGCCTAGAGTCATCGGTAATCTATCCATCCCGTCGTACCATGTTGAACCTTAGGATCTTCTACAGTCACTCCCTCTGAAGCAGAGCATCATTCTCTCTCTGTCTTTCATACTCTATGCACTAAAACATTCTGTACTGGAGTGACAAGTAGTATCCATCTAGGATCATTGGATACCAAGATCCTCTATCTTGAAATTTTTCAAAAGTTCTTCTCACAACCATCTGTGAGCTTGTCATCCTCTATCAACTTTGTAGCATAGGTTCAGATATTCATCAAGCTCATTATGTATGTGTTATCCTATTATGTTTCCATCTACTGCAGGATGGAACTATGAACTTCTCTTTAGGTCTCGAAACTACATCCTAGACATCATTCTTCTTGAACTGGTCTTCCCTTTCTTCTTGGTTACTTCTTCATGCTGGAAGGTTCTTTATTAATGATGTCGCTGCATTCATCATATTTATTCTTCATCTTGAACTGTCATCACTTGTTCTTTGGAACAAGTCTTATCCTTCTTTGCTTGTAGGCGATTATGTCCGCGATCTTTCCTACAAGTCAAATGCATTTGTATGGTTAGAAACATTTCATAAGGAATATTCATACTGGCAAGTTCTTATGCATAAATATATGATCCTGCAACTACGTTAGCCAATACAACATTCATCCATATCTCGCTAAAACTTTCTAGATGCCTTCCATCTCTACCAGGACAACATTGAGATTGTGCACTAATCCAATATGTCATCAAAGAGGTTTCATTCTAGATAAGCAGCAATGGAGAGTTGTATAGCACCATGAGCTACTTACCCATCACATGCATATTATTAGTATACTGTCATTAATGCAAACATTCTATCATGTATAATACATTAGATGAATATAAACAAATGCATAATAAAACAATATCATGAAATGACAATTGAATACTTATCTTTATTTGTTTCATGGGTAGACTCCTTCTCGAGCCTTCAGCTTCATCATCTTCTTCATTCATCATTTCTTATCCAAATGCTAAGTTGGATAAGCATTTCTGCAAGAGTTGAGTCCTTCATATTCCTCATCGCTTGAGGGATCTTCTTTGGATGGTGAGAGCTTGATCTTCAGTTGCTCCCATCTTCTCTTTTCTTCTTATGAGTCGATCTTCTTCTTCTTCCCAGAGTCTACTGAAATTAATCACTTACTTCTAGCACACATTCCTCACATGAATGAATTCATGATCCTGGAAGGCCATTCAAGATGGCTATCACTACTTCTGCATTCTCCATTTCTTCTTCTACCGCTTCAAGTTGTTCTGCATCCTAGATCTTCACATTCTTCAATTATTTTCTCAAATCCATCTTCTGATTCATGTTCTTCCCTTCAAATAGCTTGGTCAAGGAATCAAACATATTTGATGTCTTTAGGGAAGACACTTGTGGTACAAGTTGATCTGTGATTGAATCAGCAATGATCTTCTTGGTCTTGACGAAGTTCTTCTTGTGTAAGGCTTTGAGCCTCATCTCCCTCTGGAACTGGAACCTCTCTACTCATGTAGGTGTCCAATTCATTTTATTTAGAAATATAATATACTTCTACACTTGGAATTTTTCAACTTCACCAAGATTATCATCAAGCTGATGTGATGGATCATTTTGAAATCAGGACCTCAAATGAAAATAGCAAAATATTAGATCTTACCGATTTGAGGTGTCCGTCTTGGTTCCAGAGCTGGCTGATCTAGGGTTTGTTAGAGAAACCCTAATTTTCAAAACTTGTAATATTTCAGATATGATTATATAGAAATATAGATCTCTTCAAATGGATCTTTCCAATGTACTCCTCTTCTGAAAACAGTGGAGGGAAGCTCTCGGAACAGGAAGCCCTAGTTTTCCAATTTCTTCTACAGAAATGCCTGCGATGGTTTCTATGGTATCTCTGAAATTACTGCTCCTCCATGTTTGAAACTTTGTAATAAGTTATCCTCGCATGTCCCTATTCCAACACCATAGTTTTCAGCATAATTGGTTTCCCCAATTGGGACTTATAATCATTTTTCCAAGGTGACATGTTAAAGGAATGTTCAGAACAATGAAGTTGTACGGACTGCCATGTTTCATTGGTTCATCGTCTGAGCCTGAAACACAGATCATAGAATGTAGAATACATGAAATTTCTGGAACATCTTCATAAATTTCATTTGGACCTCTTTATCCCAAGATATAGAAATTCTCCCCAGGTGTCTTGTTTAGGGATGAATTATAGAAGAGGCTGGAACCCTAACTTGGAGGGATCATATCTCCCATAATATAGTGAATCTGAGGCTGTATTTATGAAATAGTGTAAATCCATATTTTATATTGGTTCTCTACAATTTTCAGCTCCTGATCCTTCCCCAATCTCGGGATATAGCGAATGTACCAAAACTTAGCAGTTTTAGTATTTAGGGTTTTTCTAGCTTGGGGTCAAACTAGGGTTTGAATTTCTCGGAGTTTCACCCAACCAAAAAACTTGATCCAGGTCTCTAAAATTCTATTTTAATGAAGAGAGAAATCCTATTCCAGGCTCACTAAAAAATTCCTCTTCTACAAGAAGCCCTAATTTCCCGCACCAAAACTGAAAATGCTCGGAATCGAATTCTGCTTCGACAGAAAGATGCGCCCTTCAATGGAGAGTCATCCTAGCATACTTTTGTTGATGTATTGTAAGGAGAGACCCAAAAAATAATAATCCCTATCTTTTTCAGCTGCACAATGTCTTCTTCTCAGGTTAGCTCTGATACCATGTTATATTTTTATCATTCTAAGCTAGCATTATGATCTTAGGATCTTTAACTGAGAGAATAACATGCACAACAATAAAACACAAGAGACAAGAGACATAAATAATTTTCCTCAGGGAAACCATAAAGGAGAAAACCCCAAAACTTCCTCAAAGATAGAATGAGCACCAATGTTAGCAGTAAAACCCGAAAACACAAGGATGATCTTGTTGGAATATAATAAACCCACTCATAACTTAGGATAAAATAATTAATCATTATTTGATTAATTATTCACCCACTAGCTTAATTAGTTGGCATCCACTTGCACCTTAAGGTCAATGCATGCCATCCATATCCTAGGAATGATTTATTTCTGATTCTGGGTTCATCTAGAATTAGTATACATGACCTTATAGTAGATTCTGCTTTTTCTGCTTTATCCTGCTTTTCTATGGATAAGATAAAAGCTAGTCAACTAGGAAACTTGGAGCTTTTGTTTCCAACCCATCCTCCATTATTTTATCTCCATATTCTAGGATTATCAAGTATTTCCTTCACTCATCATCACTCACTCATGCTATTGCTAATTCGTGAGGTGCTTGATAGATTGGGAAACTGCTTTAGTCAACTATGGGGTTTATCATAATTAGTAAGCCTGCTTTTATAAGCTAGCTTGAGTTGTCTTCATGCAACTCCTTTTTCCTTTATAAGGATGTATTACCTATGTAATAATATCAATTATCATTTATTGATCATTCATTAATGTGTGTTCATTAATTATTCTTCTTCTCTCATTATGCTAATTCTCTACAATTCTCTGTGGGGTTAATTGTGTGCCTAGATCCTTAGCCAGTTTATGAAATTCCTTATGCCATCAAGGCTTTAGAATTTCTACAGATCTCCATAGCTTCTGTCTCTCACTCTCACTGAGAGAGCTTCTCCTCTCTCACTCATGTGCCCCAATGAGTGAGTGTGTGTGTATAAAATAGAGAGGATTACTCTCTATTTATATTCTTTCGTTCACTTGAAGTGCACTCCAACATGTCGGACTTGTTAGTTTTTCAACATTTAAGCTAGCATTATGTTAGGATATTTTCACCGAGAGAATAACAAGCACATCAATAAAACATAAGCACATCACAAGAGACAAGAGACACAAAGAGTTTTGATCGGGGGAACCATAAATGGAGAAAACCCCACAACTTCCTCAAAGATAGAATCACCACAAGATGTAAGACCCCAAAACAGTAAGATGCACTCTCGACAGCAGTAGTCTTCTAGTCCCAGTATATTTCCTTCTTCACTAGTGCGCCACACTTGAGAGAGTAAGTGATGTGATGTACAAGTGATAAATAGAGAGACTCTCACTCTCTATTTATATCCTTTCGTTCACTTGAAGTGCACTTAATTATGCCGGCCCAACCAACAATTACTTACTCGAGCCTACACCTTAATTAGTGTATAATAACTCAAGTTCCCCGAAACTGTGGGGACTTACACAATGACTTGAGAAGACTTGTTTACATTATTAATCCTCCCGATCGGAACATCGGGGCATGACAACATGACTCAAATACATAATATAAACATCCCGGAATGAACATTAGGTTACAATACATAAGAATACATTCCGAAGTTACATATACATCAACAAGACTCACTTAACAATTACTTACTAGAGACGACATCTCTAGGAGTGTCTAATAACCCTAGTGCCCCTCAACTTGTTGGGACTTTTCCCTCTGCTCAACAAGGAGGGTTAACCTTGACTTAGATGGTGGGGACTATTGCCCCAACTTACAATGACTCACCTAGGGTCGACTTCACTAGGATAGTCTAATAAACCTAGGGCCCCATAACTCTGGGGACTTTAACCATTGACCAATAGGAGGGTTACCCACAATGACTTTACGTGACTTGTTACATTATAGAAACTTCCCGGAATAAACATCGGGGTATGCCATGACTCAAATACATTATAGACACATCTTGAAATAAACATTAGGGTATGACATGAATCAAATACATTATAGACACATCCCAGAATAAACATCGAGGTACAATACATAAGATATACGGATGAATACATTCCGAAGTTACAAATACATCAACAAAAGGACCTGGTAAAGGTGTTCTGCAGTTTTCGAGTTTACTCATTCTTCATAAAAACTAGTTTAAGAGTTATCACTGGTGTAATAGTTTCGAGCAAATGTATTTCCTCTTCCAGCCATGCACTTGCAGCCCTCCTTCTAGTGCCAAAACTGTTGATTCCTCGAAAATCCCAGTTACCAACAATAGGGATTCTTCCCAATAAATCTATTTTTTTGGTTGAGTCTCGGTCCACCGTTTATGTAATTTTATGTTTTATGAATGATATGCAAGTGCCTAGATTAAATGCAAGTGATAGTGGGTAAGGAACTCACTATATATGCACAGGTCTTCCCTACATCTTACCGCTCCTGCCCCACGATCACTCTACGAAGCAAAGAACAACCAATCTAAATCTATTCTAAACTATCCCCATGGAGCAAAATTAATATTAATATGAATGATGTACTGCATTGTTTACATAAATAATTATATAGATAGATTAAAATTTATGAATACATAAATACAATAGAAAATTAACACAAAGATAGCTCTATGAATTTAAAGCATTCATCATTCATCATTGCATAAGATTCATAACATAAAACGAAATGAAATCATTCATAACACAAAAATAGTTTAGTGGGTTTAGAACGATCTCACAAATTGTACAACATGCTAAAATAGAAATAATTCCTTATTCAATGATCTACACAACATGCTTTAAAACTCATGCAGTCTTCTCTCCAAAAAATTCAGTCCTATTTATTATAAAAATAAGTAGTTTTCTTTACAAAAAATTTCAGCATATGAGAGCCAAAAAAATTCCTCTCTCTATTCTACTCTACCTTTACTTATACATTTACAAAATGACTTTTGGTTATCCATGCCCTTTGGGATTCCCTAACTCTTTTTTTACAAAATGTTGTACTCTAGTGTGCTCACTAGGAAAAAGGAATAAATACAAAATATTACATAAAAATCCTCCACTTGTGAATAAAAAAACAACCTAAGTGGGCCCAATTTGTTTCTTAATAAAACATCCCATGCTTGAGCCTCTTCATTAATTATTCAATATTTAGCTGGCTCTAGTACACGTGCAACTATTTCATGCTTAGACAACTGAGATTCTATCTCCCTTACTTTAGGTGACTTCTGAATCATTAACTCCTCAAACAGATGCTTGTGGACCGAAACTTATACAATCCAAATTCCAATGGATTCCTCACTGATGCATTCAATATTAGCTATGCTTTCTTCCTCTATATGCATCATGTCCTAAAGGTTCTTTAAATGCTGCTCTCTGGCTAAGAATTCTTGATCTTGAGTACGTGCTAAAACATGTCATTTATTGTGAGTTGAATATATTCTTTTGTATAAATTAGTACACTTTTCCATAGTTTTATCAATGGCTGCGTTGAACCTTACTGTTGCTTTGCTGCTGAAATTTAATATTACCAATTCCATATTTAGACCTCCTAGCATTTTCTAAGGCATGTTTACTGGGAAATTCAAATTGGCTCCTATCCAAGTTAGCTAGTTTTGCACAAGTTCTTCCACTTCTTCTTCCTTTAGCCGTTGTTACTCCTCTGCTAATCACTGCTCTGCTTCTTGTAACAATCTGTGGAATTCCTCTTCCCTTTTCTTTGCAACTTCTTCTTCTTTCTTTTGATGTTCAACAATACCACTACTTCTTCCTTTACCTCCCACAGTTGTTATTTTCTTCTTGAATCTTCTTCTTAAGGCAGCCAAGTTGCATGTGTTTTGATATATCTCTTCATCTTTATCCCAGTTATTTGTGTATTCAAAGGTTACCCCTGCTGATGCGCAATATTTTGATATTTTGTGTGATGAATCATTCCTGTGAAAACTTTTCTCTCCAAAATGAAAGTTTTCTAATTCTTTCACAAATTCTGGTGCACTCTTCACCTTGGTAAACTTATAACTACCTATGTAGAAAGGGTGTGGTGGCTATATAACCTTTTTTCTGATCAAATAAGAAATTTTTGATCCCTCCTATGTAGAGTTTCCTCACCACCTCTTTGTGAACAACATAGTCAGTACCATACTTTGGAAATAAGGAAGGGGCTCTCGATCATCTGTACATTCTTAAATACAAGCCTTCCTCTTAGAATTAATAATCCCCGTTATTAGTCACCATATCTGACACTTTTTCAGACATGCAATTGTATTCTGTGAGGAATATTAGCTTGTAAAGCAACATTAAGAAATCCTCACAAATGATTTTGTAGAAACTCTAGTACTTGTGTGCCCAGAAGATCTGATATGCGGAATATACAAGGTTCTTGGTCTTATCCCATTTGCAATTTAGTGTTGGGAACTGGTGGGTGCAAAAAATGCAATCAATTAGGAAACAGATCATATAAAATGAGATCAAATAGGAAAGAGATCATATTCCTCTGTGACAAACCTCTAAGTGCTTCACTTATGCTTGAGGTCAAACCGGTTACAACAATATCAGCCCAGTTAAAGATGGCACCTTTTGTAGCTACAAAATAAATCACTGGTACCCAGCTTATCTTATAAAAATTTCCATTCGCTCGGTCGAAAATCTGGTTTAACATCAAATCTAGAAGTCAGTATGGGGTACGTAAGTTTTCAATTTCATATCCTCTAGAAGCATTTCTACGAAACTGCTTCCCATGCACCATCATTTTCCTTACACATTAGAAAACATCCAAGTCTAGTTACTTCATCCAATTTTCTGTCAAATAGATCTGAGCTATAGGTAGCTTACATAGTTGAGCTACATCTGTCGGGTTGTAGGCAGCAAAACCTTTTCCACTAATGTTTGACAGAATTATCTTAGTTATATTATCCCTTTGAAGAATCCAGCCAATTGCTTCAGCACATGGGAATAGTTCAGACGTGTGGACATCTTCGTGATAGATGATGTCCTTATGTTTGCATATATTGGTATGTCTTCTAAGCTTGTATCTGGGATAGCCTCGTCCTTGATCATATGATATATATGAACCCATCTGACCTCTGGCTTGAATCTAGTGAATGGTTTAGTATCTTGGTAGATAATCTCTAGGTTTGTTATGATTTCCACCTTTGGATCGTCCCCCGTAGTCTAGACCTTATTATTTCCTTTTTTAGGCATGGTTCTATACAAAAATTGAGGTTGTCAAAACCATAAAAAAATGTCTTAGATCCATTTCAATTTCCTAATATGCATGCATGATAAATATAAATACTATATTTGAGATTGAAAACAACCAAAAACAACATGAGGTCATATTAAACCAAAGATATTTACCATGTCATCCTTAAACGTTTCAACAAACTTCGTGAAACCAAGGAGAACTCACCTTTGGCTACCCACCCAAGTCAAAAAAATTATACAGTGGAAAGGAGCTGAGCAATGGGCCTCATACCTCTGTCAACATTTTCCCTACCCAACTTCGTGGTCGGGTAAATTCCCCAACTCAAAGCACCAGGGGTTTTCATATGGAATCAAACTGAGACAAATCGTGGCTCACAATCCTCATTAAAGGTGATTTTAACACGGACCTAGGTAGAGAAAACTCCAAAAAAAAAACTCGGTTGGTGAGGATACCTCCTCTGCTTGTACGTTGATGATGAGAACAGGGAACATTACAGACGGTGAAATGCTCATATGGCCATGGCCCTGCTACTACACCATACTGATAGCTTAGTCCTCATGGTGAGGTAGAGAGGATGAGTGGTGCGGGGCACGTGAGAAAACCCCACTTCCCTGCTAGCAAAGAGTGGAGCAACCGGATTTTGCTGTAGGGGAGATAAAAACAATCCTCGAAGCATAAAATGAAGGAAAAAACATATATGGTCTTGGGGTAGAAATAAATTCTAAGGACATTAAAACCTAATCCCACAATACTAGAACAATATTCCCCATAATAAAATGTCAAAAAATTGACTGTGCAAATTATTTGAATCCTACCTGGCGAAAGAAGACTGGCTGATGGTGAGTACAAAGCTTGTGTAGCTGGCAAAATCCACACAATGGTTGACAACTCCAATAGGAATGAGGGCGAGCACTCAAAACGGGAAATAAATGTAACTATAAAAAAACCTTGGTATCTTACATATACAAAGATAGGAAGGATTATTAAATGGCCCATGAATGAAACACCGTTGGAACCAAGGTTACAAAACTTTAGCGTCAAGCTACATTAGCAACCAAATATAAGAACAATTGATAGTGTCAGGTGGAAAATAGAGGTGGATCCATCATTCATCAAATGGACAAATAAGTTCCTTTCCGGTAAGATATTATCATTCCACGATGGAAAGGACTTAAACTACACTAGTGGTTAAAACTTTGTTCATATGCATGGTATCGGTTGAACCCTTGGGAAGACATCGGTTGCAAACACACGGGGCATTCAACAACATCGACAAAGACTTTCGAAGCAGTCCGTAGGAGAACTTACAAAAAAATTTCGACATGGCGGGCGGATAAGGAAATGAAATTTCTTCCGATACCATTGGAAAGTTTCGATAAGACCACCCGATGCATCGGAAAGGCTATCAACAAGTCATCGAAAAGAAAAAATCATAAGCTTTCTTCAATAACATCGTCTCCAGAGCTTGAGTCTATCCAAAGAATCGGTAAGCTTGTGTGATTTTCCAAAAGAGATAAAGGATGCAAAGGATCGACATCATTAATGGGTAGCTTCTCCCCTACATTGCCTAAACTCAATTAGTTCATCCAATACAACGGGTGGAAAATTTGATTTTCATCATAAGATTTTTTCTGATTTGTAAAAAAAACTTAGTCAGGGAAAGAGTCCTTAGATGGAAAAGCTAGTCTAGGAAGGCTTAGAAACTAGAAATCAAAGGGAGGCACTAAAACATAAATGCTTTTTGGGGTAATAGTTGTAGCACTGATAGTACCTAAATCTACTTTCAAAACTTAATTCTCAGAAACTAAAAAAAAGTGCATATTTTCAACCTTGGTTTGACAAACCTTGAACGAGGGCCAAAATAGCTCCAAATATCATAAAAATAGGTTTCCATGCTTATCTCTAAAATGGGTAGCTAAATACACTTTCAAAACACATTTCTGTAAAAGTCAACAAAAGTGCATATTTTCAATCTTGGTTTGACCAACCTTCAACAAGGGCCAAAATAGCTCCAAAACTAAAAAAAATAGGTGTCCATGCTTATATCTCAAAAGGGTACCTACTTCCTTCCACCTTCAAAACACAATTCCGAGAAAGTAAAAAAAAGTGTGTCTTTTCAACCTTGGTTTGACCAACCATACACGACGGTCAAAATAGCTCCAAATCTCATAAAAATAGTGTCTATGCTTATCTCTCAAATGGGTACCTAAATCCAATTTCAAAACTCAATTCTAAGAAACTCGACAAAAGTGCATATTTTCAACCTTGGTTTGACCAACCTTGAACGAGGGACAAAATAGATTCAAATCTCATAAAAATAGGTCTCCATTCTTATCTCTCAAATAGGTACCTAAATCCACTTTCAAAACTCAATTCTGAGAATGTCAAAAAAAGTGCACATTTTCAATCTTGGTTTGACCAACCTTGAAAGAGGGCCAAAATAGCTCCAAATATCATAAAAATAGGTGTCCATGCTTATCTCTCAAATGGATTCCTATTCCACTTTCAAAACTCAATTCTGAGAAAGTCAACAAAAGTGCATATTTTCAACCTTGGTTTGACCAACCTTCAACGAGGACCAAAATAGCTCCAAATCTCATAAAAATACATGTCCATGGTTATCTCTCAAATGAGTATCTAAATCAGCTTTCAAAACTCAATAACGAGAAAGTCAACAAAAGTGCATATTTTAAACCTTGGTGACCAACTTTGAACAAGGGCCAAAATAGCTCCAAATCTAATAAAAATATTTGTCCATGCTTATCTATCAAACAGGTATTGAAATCCACTTTCAAAACTCAATTTTGAGAAATAAAAAAAACTAAATATTTTCATTATTCGTTTGACCAACATTGAATGAGGGCCAAAATAGCTCCAAAGATCATAAAAATAGGTGTGCATGCTTATCTCTCAAATGGATATCTAAATCTACATTAAAATTTCAATTCTGAGAGAGTCGACAAAAGTGCATATTTTCAACCTTGGTTTAACCAACCTTATATGAGATCTAAAATAGATCCAAATCTCATAAAAATAAGTGTGAATGCTCATCTCTCAAATAGGTACCTAAATCCACTTCCAAAATGCAATTTCAAGAGTGTCGAGAAAAGTGCATATTTTCAACCCTTGTTTGACCAACTATGAACGCGGGCAAAAATAGCTATAAATCTCATAAATATAGTTTTCGATGCTTATCTCTCAAATGGGTATCTGAATAGAGTCTCAAAACTCAATTCCGAGATAGTCGACAAAAGTGCATCTTTTGAAACTTGGCTTGACCAACCTTGAACGTAGGACAAAATAGCTCCAAGTCTCATACAAATAGGTGTCCATGTTTATCTCTCAAATGGGTATCTAAATCTACTTTAAAATTTCAATTCCGAGAAAGTCGACAAAAGTGCATATTTTTAACCCTGGTTTGACCAACCTTGAAAGAGGGACAAAATAGCTCCAAATCTCATAAAAATAGGTGTCCATGCTTTCTCTCAAATGGGTACCTAAATCCACTTTCAAAAGTCAATTATGAGAAAGTTGAAAAAAGTGCATATTTTCATCCTTGGTTTGACCAACATTGAATGAGGTCCAAAATAGCTCCAAAACTCATAAAAATAAGTTTCCATACTTATCTCTCAAATGGGTACCTAAATCCACTTTCAAAACTCAATTCCGAGAAATTCAAAAAAAGTGCATCTTTACAACCTCGGTTTGACTAGCCTTGAACTAGGGCCAAAATAGCTCCCAATCTCATTAAAATAGGTGTCAATTCTTATCTCTAAAATGGGTATCTAAATCTACTTTAAAATTTCAATTCTAAGAAAGTCGACAAAAGTGCATCTTTTAAACCTTGGCTTCACCAACCTTGATCGAGGGCCAAAGTAGCTCCAAATCTCATAAAAATTGGTGTCCATGCTTATGTCTCAAATGGGTACCTAAATCCACTTTCAAAACTCAAGTCCGAGAAAGTCAACAAAAGTGCATATTTTCAACCTTGGTTTGACCAACCTTAAACGAGGGCCAAAATAGCTTCAAATCTCATAAAAATAGGTTTCCATGCTTATCTCTCAAATGGGTACCTAAATCCACTTTCAAAACTCAATTTTGAGAAATTCGACAAAGGGACATCTTTTCAACCTTCACTTGACCAACCTTGAACAAGGGCCAAAATAGCTCCAAATCTCATAAAAATAGCTATCCATGCTTATCTCTCAAATGGTTACCTGAACCCACTTTCAAAACTCAATTATGAGAAAGTTGACAAAAGTGCATCTTTTCAACCTTCGTTTGACCAACCTTGAATGAGGGCCAAAATATCTCCAAATATCATAAAAATAGCTATTCATACTTATCTCTCAAATGGGTATCTAAATCTACTTCAAAATTTCAATTCCGACAAAGTTGACAAAAGTGCATATTTTCTACCTTCTCATGACGAAACTTGTACGAGGGCCAAAATCACGGGGACTTCACTTAGTGAACCTCTCACATAACACGTGCGATCGTGGGATATTAAAGAATACCCTTAATTTCCATAGATATTGACCCAAACTCTTTTTGTTGAAACCCCCTCCAAATACTTAAAACCTCTTCCCCACCCCTTTTTATACCTGAATCCTTATAAACCACCCTACCCACCCCCACCTTAAACCCCTCATCCCCCCAATACCTGCAATATATTGGTTCAATTTTTGATAATTTTAAAACCCACAATATGAACTAACGTGATAGGATATTGGTCAACAAGTGAAGCTCCCGTGGCCAAAATAACTCCAAATATCATAAAAATAGGTTTCCATGCTTTTCTATCAAATGAGTACCTAAATCCACTTTCAAAACCCAATTTTGAGAAATTCGACAAAAGTTTATATTGCAGTCTTGATTTGATCAACCTTGAACGAGGGCCAAAATAGCTCCAAATGTCATAAAAATAGTTTTCCATGCTTATCTCTCAAATGGGTACCTAGATCCACATTCAAAACTCAATTCCGAGAAAGAAAAAAAAGTGCATCTTTTCAAACTTGGTTTGGCAAACCTTCAAAGAGGTCCAAAATATCTCCAAAATCTCATAAAAATAGGTGTCCATGCTTATCTCTGAAATGGGTATGTAAATCTACTTTAAAATTTCTATTCCGAGAAATTCAACAAAAGTGCATAGTTTCAACCTTGGTTTGACCAACCTTAAAAAAGGCCAAAATAGCTCCAAATCTCATAAAAAATAGGTGTCCATGCTTATCTCTCAAAGGGATACTTAAATCTACTTTCAAAACTCAATTCCAAGAAAGTCGATAAAAGTGCATATTTCAACTTTGGTTTGACCAACATTGAACGAGGGCCAAAAATAGCTCCAAATCTCATAAAAACAAGTGTCCATGCTTATCTCTCAAATGTGTACCTAAATCCATTTCCAAAACTCAATTCCGAGAAATTCGACAAAAGTGCATCTTTTCAACCTTTGTTGTACTGACCTTGAAGGAGGGCTAACATAGCTCCAAATCTCATAAAAATAGGCATCCATGGTTATCTCTCAAATGGGTATCTAAATCTACATTAAAATTTCAATTCTGTGAAAATCGACAAAAGTGCATATTTTCAACCTTGGTTCGACCACACTAGAAGGAGAGCTAAAATAGCTCCAAATATCATAAAAATAGGTTTTCATGCTTATGTCTCAAATGGGTACCTAAATCCACTTTCAGATTTCAAGTCTGAGAAAGTCGACAAAAGTGCATATTTTCAACCTTGGTTTGACCAACCATAAATGAGGGCCAAAATAGCTCCAAATCTCATAAAAATAGGTTCCCATGCTTATCTCTCAAACAGGTACCTAAATCCACTTTCAAAACTCAATTCCGAGAAAGTCAACAAAAGTGCATATTTTCAACCTTGGTTTGACCAACCTTGAATGAGGGCCAAAATAACTCCAAATCGCATGAAAGTTAGTTTCCATACTTATCTCTCAAATGGGTACCTAAATGCACTTTCAAAACTCAATTCCCAGAAAGTTGACAAAAGTGTATCTTTTCAACCTTGGTTTGACCAACGTTGAACTAGGGCCAAAATAGCTCTAAATCTCATAAAAATAGGTGTCCATGCTTATCTCTTAAATGGGTTTCTAAATCTACTTTAAAATTTCAATTACAAGAAAGTCGATAAAACTGCATATTTTCAACTTTGGTTTCACCATCCTTGAACAAGGGGAAAATTTGCTCCAAATCTCACAAAAGAGGTGTCCATGTTTATGTCTCAAATCGGTACCTAAATCCACTTTCAAATTTCAAGTCCGAGAAAGTCAACAAAAGTGCATATTTTAAACCTTAGTTTGACCAACCTTAAACGACGGTCAAAATAGCTCAAAATCTCATAAAAATAGCTTTTTGTGCTTATCTCTCAAATGCTTACCTAAATCCACTTTCAAAACTCAATTCCGAGATGTCAACAAAAGTACATAGTTTCAACCATAGCTTGACCAACCTTGAACTAGGGCCAAAATAGCTCCAAATCACATAAAAAGAGGTGTCCATGGTTATCTCTCAAATGGGTATCTAAAACTACTTTAAAATTTTAATTACGAGAAAGTCGACAAAAGTGCATATTTTCAACCTTGGGTTGCCCAACCTTAAATGAGGGCTAAAATAGCTCCAAATCTCATAAAAATAGGTAGGCATGCTTATCCCTCAAATGGGTACCTAAATCCACTTTCAAAATTCAATTCCGAGAAATTTGACAAAAGTGCATGTTTTCAACCTTGGTTTGAACAACCTTGAACAAGGGCCAAAATAGCTCAAAATCTCATTAAAATAGGTGTCCATGCTTATCTCTCAAATTGGTATCTAAATCTACTTTAAAATCACAATTCCGAGAAAGTCGACAAAAGTGCATATTTTCAACCTTGGTTTGACCAACCTTTAACAGGGGAGAAAATAGCTCAAAATCTCATAAAAATAGATGTCCATGCTTATCTCTCAAATGGGTACCTAAATCCACATTCAAAACTCAATTCCGAGAAAGTTGACAAAAGTGCATATTTTCAAGCTTGGTTTGACCAACCTTGAACGAGGGCCAAAATACCTCCACATCCCATAAAAAAACGTGTCATTGCTTATCTCTAAAATGTGTAGGTAAATCCACTTCCAAAACTAAATTCAGAGAAAGTTAACAAAAGCACATATAATCAACCATGGCTTGACCAATCTTAAACGACGACCAAAATAGATCCAAATCTCATAAAAATAGGTGTCCATGGTTATCTGTC
Source organism: Pseudotsuga menziesii (assembly GCA_001517045.1). Taxonomy (NCBI): domain Eukaryota; kingdom Viridiplantae; phylum Streptophyta; class Pinopsida; order Pinales; family Pinaceae; genus Pseudotsuga; species Pseudotsuga menziesii. The sequence goes on along the minus strand of LPNX010922793.1, from coordinate 458,109 downwards.
AAATTGTTATATAAAACTACTTTAAAATTTCAATTTCGAGAAAATCGACAAAACTGCATAGTTTCAACCTTGGTTTGACCAACGTTAAACAAGAGACAAAATAGCTCCAAATCTCATAAAAATATGTCTCCATGCTTATATCTCAAATGAGTACCTAAATCTACTTTCAAAACTCAATTATGAGAAAGTAAAAAAAGTGCATATTTTCAACCTTGTCTTGACCAACCTTAAACGAGGGCCAAAATAGCTCCAAATATCATAAACATAGGTGTCCATGCTTATCTATCAAATGGGTACCTAAATACACTTCCAAAACTCAATTGCGAGAAAGTCGAAAAAGTGCATATTTTCAACCTTTGTTTGACCAACCTTAAACAAGGGCCAAATAACTCCAAATCTCATAAAAATAGGTTTCCATGCTTATATCTCAAATATGTACCTAAATCCACTTTCAAAACTCAATTATGAGAAAGTCAAAAAAAGTTCATCTTTTCAACCTTGGTTTGACCAACCTTAAAGGAGGGCCAAAATAGCACCAAATCTCATAAAAATTGGTGTCCATGCTTATCTCTAAAATGGGTACCTAAATCTACTTTAAATTTTCAATTTTGAGAACGTTGACAAAAGTGCATATTTTCAACCTTGGTTTGACCAACCTTGAACGAGGGCCAAAATAGCTCCAAATATCATAAAAATTGGTGTCCATGCTTATCTCTCAAATAGGTACCTAAACACACTTTCAAAACTCAATTCCAAGAAAGTCGACAAAAGTGCATATTTTCAAACTTGGTTTGACCAACCTTGAATGAGGGCCAAAATATATCCAAATCTCATAAAAATAGGTTTCCATGCTTATCTCTTAAATGGTTACCTAAATCCACATTCAAAACTCAATTCTGAGAAAGTCGACAAAAGTGCATATTTTCAATGTTGGTTTGACCAACCTTGAACGAGGGCCAAAATAGCTCCAAATCTCATAAAAATAGGTTTCCATGCTTATCTCTCAAATGGGTATCTAAATACACTTTAAAATTTCAATTCCAAGAAAGTCAACAAAAGTGCATATTTTCGGCCTTGGTTTGACCAAACTTGAACGATGCCCAAAACCACTCCAAATCTCATAAAAATAGGTGTCCATGCTTATCTCTCAAATGGGTACCTAAATCCACCTTCAAAACTCAATTCCAAGAAAGTCGACAAAATCACATATTTTCAACCTTGGTTTGTCGAACCTCAAATGAGGGCTAAAGTAGCTCCAAATGTCATAAAGATAGGTCTCCATGCTTATCTCTCAAATTGGTATATAAATATACTTTAAAATTTCAATTGTGAGAGAGTCCCCAAATTGCATTTTTACAACGTTGGTTTGACCAGCCTTGAATGAGAGCCAAAATAGCTCCAAATATCATAAAAATAAGTGTCCATGCTTATGTCTCGAATAGGTACCTAAATCCACTTTCAAAACTCAATTCTGTGAAAATCGACAAAAGTGCATATTTTCAACCTTGGTTTGACCAAGCTTGAACGAGAGCCAAAATACCACCAAATCTCATAAAAATAGGTGTCCACGCTTCTCTCTCAAATGGGTACCTAAATCCAATTTCAAAACTTAATTCTAAGAAAGTGGAAAAAGTGCATATTTTAAACCTTTGTTTGACCAACCTTGAATGAACACCAAAATAGCTCCAAATCTCATAAAAATAGGTGTCCACGCTTATCTCTCAACTGGGTACCTAAATCCACATTTAAAACTCAATTCAGAAAAAGTCGACAAAAGTGCATCTTTTAAACCCTGGTTTGACCAACCTTGAATGAGGAGCAAAATAGCTCCAAATGTCATAATAATAGGTCTACATGCTGATCTCTCGAATGGGTACCTAAATCCACTTTCAAAACTAAACTCCCAGAAAGTCCACAAAAGTGCATCTTTTCAGCCTTGGTTTAACCAACTTTGAGTGAGAGCGAAAAAAGCCCAAAATCTCATAAAAATAGGTGTCCATGCTTTTCTCTTAAATGGGTACCTAAATCCACTTTCAAAACTCAATTCCAAGAAAGTCGACAAAAGTGCATATTTTCAACCTTGGTTTGACCAACCTTGAATGAGGGCCAAAATAGTTCCAAATCTCACAAAAATAGGTGTCCATGCTTATCTCTCAAATGGGTACCTAAATCTTCTTTCAAAACTCAATTCCGAGAAATTCAACAAAGCTGCATCTTTTCAACCTTGATTTGGCCAACCTTCAACAAGGTTCAGAATATCAATGAATCTCATAAAAATAGGTGTCCATGCTTATCTCTCAAATGGGTACCTAAATTCACTTTCAAAACTCAATTCCAAGAAAGTCGACAAAAGTGCATATTTTCAACCTTGGCTTGACCAACCTTCAATCAGGGCAAAAATAACTCCAAATGTCATAAAAATAGGTGTTAATGCTTATCTCTCAAATGGTTATGTAAATCCGCTTTCAAAACACAATTTCGAGAAAGTCGACAAAAGTGCATATTTTCAACCATGCTTTGACCAAGCTTGAACGAGGGACAAAATAGCTCAAAATCTCATAAAAATAGGTTTCCATGCTTATCTCTCAAATGGGTACCTAAATCAAGTTTTAAAACTTAGGTTTGATAAAGTGGACAAAACTGCATATTTTCAACCTTGGTTTGAACAACCTTGAATGAGGGGCAAAATAGCTCCAAATTTCTTAATAATAGGTGTCCATGCTTATCTCTCAAATGGGTACCTAAATCCACTTTCAAAACTAAATTCCCAGAAAGTCCACAAAAGTGCATCTTTTCAACCTTGGTTTGACCAACTTTGAATGAGTTCCAAAATAGCTCCAAATCTCATAAAAATAGGTGTCCATGCTTATCTCTCAAATTGGTATCTAAATATTCTTTAAAATTTCGATTATGACAAAGTCGACAAAAGTGCATTTTTTTAACCTTGGTTTGACCAACCTTGAACAAGGTCCCAAATAGCTCCAAATATCATAAAAATAGGTCTCCATGCTTATCTCTTAAATGGGTACCTAAATCCAATTTCGAAACTCAATTCCGAGAAAGTCTACAAAAGTGCATATTTTCAACCCTTGTATGACCAACCTTGAACGAGGGCCAATATAGCTCCAAATCTCATAAAAATAGGTGTCCATGCTTATCTCTGAAATGAGTACCTAAATCCGCTTTCAAAACTCAATTTCGAGAAATTCAACAAAAAAAGCATCTTATCAACATTGATTTGACCAACCTTTAACGAGGGCCAAAATATCAATGAATCTTATAAAATTAGGTGTCCATGCTTATCTCTCAAATGGGTACCTAAATCCACTTTCAAAACTCAATTCTGATAAAGTCGACAAAAGTCCATATTTTCGACATTGGTTTGACCAAGCTTGAATGTGATTCAAAATAACTCCAAATGTCAGAAAAATAGTTGTCAATGATTACCTCTCAAATGGGTACATAAATCCATTTTCAAAACTCAATTCCAAGAAAGTCGACAAAAGTGCATATTTTTAACGTTGGTTTGACCAACCTTGAACGAGGGCCAAAATAGATCTAAATCTCATAAAAATAGGTGCTCATGCTTATATCTCAAATGCGTACCTAAATCAAGTTTCAAAACTCAATTTTGATAAAGTGGACAAAACACCATATTTTCAACCTAGCTTTGACCAACCTTGAACGAGGGCCAAAATATATCCAAATGTCATAATAATAGATGTCCATTCTTATCTCTCAAATGGGTACCTAAATACCCAGAAAATCCACAAAAGTGCATATTTTCAACCTTGGTTTGACCAACCTTGAATGAGGGCCAAAATAACTGCAAATCTCATAAAAATAGGTGTCCATGCTTATCTATCAAATTGGTATCTAAATGTACTTTAAAATTTCAATTCCAAGAAACTCCACCGAAGTGTATATTTTCAACCTTGGTTTGACCAAACTTGAACAAGGGCTAAAATAGCTCCAAATCTCATAAAAAGAGGTGTACATGCATATCTCTGAAATGGTTACCTAAATCCACTTTCAAAACTCAATTCCGAGAAAGTCGAAAAAAGTGCATATTTTCAACCTTGGGTTGAACAACCTTGAACGAGGGCCAAAATAACTCCAAATCTCATAAAAACAGGTGTCCATGCTTATCTCTCAAATGGGTACCTAAATCAACCTTAAAAACTCAATTTCATGAAAGTAAAAAAAAGTGCATATTTTCAACCTTGGTTTGACAAACCTTCAATGAAGGCCAAAATATCTAGAAATCTCATAAAAATAGGTGTCCATGCTTATCTCTCAAATGGGTACCTAAATCCAGTTTCAAAACTCAATTCTAAGAAACTCAACAAAAGTACATATTTTCAACCTTGGTTTGACCAACCTTGAACGAGGGACAAAATAACTCCAAATGTCATAAAACAGGTGTCAATGCTAATCTCTCAAATGGGTACCTAAATCCACTTTCAAAACTCGATTTTGAGAAAGTCGACAAGTGCATATTTTCAACCTTGGTTTGACGAACCTTGAACGAGGGCCAAAAGAGCTCCAAATATCATAAAAATAGGTGTCCATGCTTATCTCTCAAATGGGTACCTAAATCAACTTTCAAAACTCAATTCCAAGAAAGTGGACAAAACTGCATATTTTCAACCTTGGTTTGACCAACCTTAGAGGATGGCCAAAAATGCTCCAAATGTCATATTAAGAGGTGTACATGCTTATCTTTGAAATGCATACCTAAATCCACACTCAAAACTAGATTCCGAGAAAGTCGACAAAAGTGCATCTTTTCAACCTTGTTTATAGCAAACTTGAATGAGGGACAAAACAGCTCCAAATATCAAACAAATAGGAGTCCATGCTTATTTCTCAATTGGGTATCTAAATTTTCTTTAAAATTTCCATTCCAAGAAAATCAACAAAAGTGCATTTATTTGACCTTGGTATGACCAACCTTGAATGAGGACAAAAATAGTTCCAAATCTCATAAAAATAGGTGTCCATGCTTTTCTCTCAAATGGGTACCTAAATCCACTTTCAAAACTCGATTCTGAGAAAGTCGACAAAGTGCATATTTTAAACCTTGGTTTCACCAACCTTGAACAAGGGCCAAAATAGCTCCAAATCTCATAAAAATAGTTGTGCATGCCTATATCTCAAATGGGTAGCTAAATCCACTTTCAAAACTCAATTCTGAGAAGGTAAAAAAAAGTGCATCTTTTGAACCTTGCTTTGGCCAACCTTGACTGAGGGCCAAAATATCTCCAAATGCCATACAAATAGGTATCCATGCTTATCTCTCAAATGTGTACCTAAATCCACTTTCAAAACTCAATTCCGAGAAATTCGACAAAAGTACATATTTTCAAACTTTGTTTGAGAAACCTTGAACGAGGGATAAAATAACTCTAAATCTCATAAAAATAGATCTCCATGCTTATCTCTCAAATGGGTACCTAAATCCACTTTCAAAACTCAATTCCGAGCATGTTGATACAAGTGCATATTTTGAAGGTTGGTTTGACCAACCTTGAAAGAGGGCCAAAATAACTCCAAATCTCATAAAAATAGGTGTCCATGCTTATCTCTCAAATGTGTATTTAAATCCACTTTCAAAACACAATTCTGAAAAAGTCAATAAATGTGAATCTTTTCAACCTTCATTTGACCAACCTTCAAGGAGGTCGAAAATAAATTCAAATCTCATAAAAATAGGTTTCCATGCTTATCTCTCTAATGGGTATCTAAATCTAGTTTAAAATTTCAATTCCGAGAAAGTCGACAAAAGTGCATATTTTCAACTCTTGTTTGACCAACCTTGAAAGAGGGCCAAAATAGCTCCAAAACTCATAAAAATAGGTGTCCATGCTTATCTCCCAAATGGGTACCTAAATCGACTTTCAAAACTCAATTCCAAGAAAATCGACAAAGTACATATTGTGAACCTTGGTTTGACCAACCTTGAAGGAGGGCCAAAATAGCTCCAAATCTCATAAAAATAGGTGCCCATGCTTATCTCTCAAATGTGTACCTAAATCCGCTTTCAAAACTCAATTTCAAGAAAGTCGACAAAAGTGCATATTTTCTACCTTTTTTTGACCAACCTTGAACGCAGGCCACAATATCTCCAAATCTTTTAAAAATAGGTTTCCATGCTTATCTCTCAAATGGGTAACTAAATCTAATTTAAATTTTTAATTTCAAGAAAGTTGACAAAACTGCATATTTTCAACCTTGGTTTGACCAACCTTGAACGAGGGCCAAAGTAGCTCCAAATCTCATAAAATTAGGTGTCCATGCTTATCTTTGAAATGGGTACCTAAATATACTTTCAAAACTCAATTCCCAGAAAGTTGAAAAAATTTATATTTTCAACTTTGCTTTAACTAATCTTGAATGAGGGCCAAAATAGTTACAAATATCAGAAAAAAAGGTGTCTAGGCCTATCTCTCAAATGGGTACCTAAATTCACTTTCAAAATTCAATTATGAGAAAGTCGACAAATGTGCATATTTTAAACCTTCGTTTGACCAACCTTGAACGACGGCCAAAATACCTCCAAATCTCATAAAAATAGGTTTCAATGCTTATCTTTCAAATGGGTACCTAAAGCCACTTTCAAAACTCAATTCCGAGAATGTCGACAAAAGTGCATATTTTCAACTTTTGTTTGACCAAGCTTGAATGAGGGTGAAAATAGCTCCAAATCTTATGAAAATAGGTGTCAATGCTTATCTCTCAAATGGGTACCTAAATCTACTTTAAAATGGCTCGCAACCCCCAAAAAATCTACATGTAGACTTATCACCGAAATGGGTACCTAAATCCACTTTCAAATTTTAATTTCATGAAAGTCCACAAAATTGCATCTTTTCAACCTTGTTTTGACCAACCTTGAACGAGGGACAAAATAGCTCCAAATCTCATAAAAATTGGCGTCCATGGTTATCTCTCAAATGGGTATCTAAATCTACTTTAAAATTTTATTTCCGAGAAAGTCAACTGAAGTGCACATTTTTAACCTTGTTAATACCAACCTTGATCAAGATCCAAGATAGCTCCAAATCTCATAAAAATACTGGTTCCATGCTTACTTGTCAAATGGGTACCTAAATCCACTTTCAAAACTGAATTCCGATAAAGTCGAGAAAAATGCATATTTTTGTTGAAATATTGTAGCTTCAAAGAATATTCTATATGTATCTTCTGTGGTCCACGATGGTCCTACCGGGAGAACCAATTGTATTTCTTTATACTCTGATGCTTCTAATCGAAAGAACTAATAAGAGTCATGAGGTAGTCCCCTCAAATTTTAAAGGTGGGTCATTAGCACCCTAGTTGTGGTTACTTGAGCCTACATGTTTAACTTGAGCCTACATGATTAACTCGAGCCTACATGTCGAAATTAATTATTAAAGTGAACGGATGAACATAAATAGAGGTGTGGTGCTCCTCATTTGGAACACACACACTCACTTGTGTAGCGCATTACTGAAGGAGAGAGAAGTAACTGGAGAAGGAGGAGGATCAGTCTTTTGGTTTTACCTTTTATCTTTTTGGGGCATCTATATTGAGGAAGCTTTTGTTGGGTTTTTCCCTTTTGTTAGAATAATCAACCCATATTTTACCGACTTAGACATTAATTCATTTATTTTTGTCTTATTTGCCTAGTTCATGTGTCCCACCTTGTGCAAGTTGCTAATTTCCTATCCATAGAGGTCAAACTTGCCATATCTGACTCATGTAGTGCTTGGGAAAGCCTTAGGAATCAAATCTGCTTTATTCCTGGCCTCCTAGGTGCCTATCTGCCTTTTCTGCTTTATTGCCTGCTTTTTCAGTGTTTTAAGGCACATGGGAAAGCTAGACTAGGTGAGGTAAACTTGTTTTTTGTCCTACACATCCTCCTCTCTTTTCTCCATGCAAAAGCATGTATGAGCTGCCATTCCACCACTCTTTAGCTTGCCTATGCCTTTTTTCCAATTCGTGAGCTCCATGACAGATTTGGGATCCAACTTTTACACCTATGGGGGATTTGCTTATTTTTGGTAAGCCTGCTTTATGCTAGATTTGGATGCTTCCTCATGCATTCGATTTCTTCATATATTCTATTTATTCAGCAGCCTATGATATTACAGGGTTGGCTATTGTACACTCAGTTAATATAATTTTGTGTTACAGCTCCATATTCAGTCTCCATTGTTAGCAATTTTGCATGATCAATTGATAATTGTTGTGGGTAAAATTAATCTACTGCTGGCCTTAATTCCTACATGGTATCAAAGCCATTGTAGATTGTTACTCTCCTTCAAAAATTGTTTTGCAGGTTCGACATCAAGACTGGGAGCCTTCTACTGACAGCCGGGACAGATTTTCTAAAGCTATGGATTCACAGAAAACTATCTTGACTCCCTTCAACTATTTTGAATGGAAAGCAGAGATGGAGATCTTGTTGAGAGAGAAATGCCTCTATAGGGTGACTATGGATACATAAGCAAAGCCTAATGCTGCTGCAGAGAAGATAAAATGGCACAATCGGAGAGATGAGGCCTATTGCCTCCTATGTCTCAGTATTTCCCGAGACCTCCTTTTCCATCTCGATGGATTAACTTCACCGGATCAAGTATGGGAGAAGCTTTCTGATCTTTTTGGAAAGACAGATGAGATGAGGGGACATCAGATCGAAAATGAGCTGATTTCTCTGAGTCCCAGTAGCTTTGAATCCCTGCAGCTATATTTCTCCAAGTTCAAAGCACTAGTTTTGCAGCTGAAGCAGTGTGGTACCGAAAAAAAATATGATCAGCTCGTATTGGCCATCCTCTCGAAGCTAGGACCTGAATACTCAGTCTGTGTTTCGACCTTCTATGCCACAAAACTTATAGCTCGAACCTGGAAGATGCCTAGCCTTGCAGATTTCATGGAATCTCTCACACAAGAACAAGACAAGCTGGTGATGATGGGCACCATCAAACCATCCAAAGATCAAGCTTTGATTGTTGGAGATTCGAGGGTGGATTCAAAAATAAAAAAGAAAGCTAAAAATCCACCTAAGCAAAGAAGAAACAAGAAGCAGTCTCCAGAGGATCAACAAGGTCCCAAGAAAAATACCCAGAAGAAGAAAAACAAAGGTGAAATGAACAAGTGCTCATACTATTCGAATGGCAATCACACTGAAAGCTCTTGTATGAAAAAGCAGATTGATATGCTGACCCAACTCCTGGAGAAGAATGGCATCTCCCTTCCAAAAAGCTCAAAGAAGAGAGAAGGAGGATCAAGTTCAGATGACAGAGAGAGAGTTCATGCATTGGTTGCTGGCACATCAAGCTCACCCAGTTTTATCATTGATTCTAGAGCTTCAAGACACATGGTTTCGACTAAGGAGGCCTTCTCCTCACTGGATATGTCGAAAGGACCATCTATTGTATTGGGAGATGACTCTCTCACTGAAAGTAAAGGAAAAGGAAGGATAGATCTTGATCATGGTAAGTTCAGCAATGTGCTATATGTCCCTGGTCTCGCCTCCAACCTCCTGTCAGTGTACCAGATGACCCACACTGGGTCTCCTAAGAAGGTCTTATTCTCCCCCGATGAAGTTGAGATCACAGAGATTTCAACTGGTAGAGTCATTGCAAAAGGAGTTGCGAATCATGCTCAAAAGGTATACATGTTCTCACACTTCCTACCTTACTCAAACCCCTCTGCTCTTCTCATTCATGCTAATGAAGGCAGCAAGTT